>JAOEHI010053218.1:0-15522 GCA_025447815.1 Percopsis transmontana | reverse complement strand
AATGTACTAAAGGGGGTAATAGATTATTATTTTGTAAGAATGATGGCGACATTACAAGTTGTATTCATTCAATACTCAAAATAAAATAAAATGCTATATTTAGGGTTTTCTCTCCTATACTTCTATACCCAAAACGTTTGAGAACCACTGGTTTAGTCTATGGGCTACCTAGATAAGATAAGAAAAAAATGTATTATTTTCAGCCAGTAGAAGGAGGATATTAAGATAACGCTGTCGGCGCCGATGTTGAAGGGTTTTCATTATTTCAAACAAGCGAGCGAAATGGAATTGGTATGCAATTTAAATGCAGATATTAATGCGGGTGATAATTGCGCTCAAATGTTACGTCTGTCATTTCCGGTTAACACACAGCTTGAGTGTTCAATTTGAGACAGTACTACCCTGTCGAATTTCACACACTATACAAGTAAGTACATAGTGCGCACAGTGTACTACGTCGCAGTGTACTCAAGGAAGTGCGCCATTTGAGACGCAGCATAGTTCTACAATTTGGCATTGGTTTGGAGTCCGTAGGTCACATGACATGGAAGCATAATTTCAAATAAATTTAAATATGCACTCAAATCTAATATGAAGAGGTGTGTCTCATTTGCCCAGTGTAGTTCTACAGTTCGGTATTGGTTTGGAGTCCTTAAATCACATGGCATGGAAGCTATTAAAATAAATGCTTTTTAAAAAAGTTTTCCGTTACACTGTTTTAACAATAGTAATTTATTGATGGTCCCTAAGCTAACCCCCGGTGGTTAAAAGCGAGCCATCGGAGGTGAGCTAACCGCACTTGTACTGCCAAGCCTGGTTGAACTGAGTAAGAAGCTGTCACTGGATCCTAGGTGAATGTCTGTCGAATATCCAACTTAAAACTAACTTCGCGGTAAAATTATAGGGCTAAATCATGTGTAGCTACATAGCTAACCATATGTACAAATATAAATTGCTTGTCAAATTAAACACAATAAGTGCTCAAATGTACTGTAGCACACTTTTAGTGATTAAATTGGAATAATACGTACGTAATAAGTAATTTAAAAAAAGAAACAAATAGGCTAGCTCCATTAGCCATTCCACTCTTCGATTAAGTTGAATTTCAGAACAGCGCACGAACGATAGTCCAATGAGAATTCTTCTTCTACTTACAGGATATCTTTCTAATATTCTTTATCTTTCTTTCTTTTTTGATTTGCTTCGTGTGTTAGTTTTCTATTTTGTCACGATTGTCTGTGTGAATGGAGATTTATTCAGCAGTGTCAATCAAAGGGTGGGACTGGGCAGTTAGAGCAGCTACGATTGGTTCACAACAAGGGATTCTGTTATACCCTTCCGCCTTAAAGCTCTATCCTCTACTACTGCAACATCTACTTTTCATAAATAGATTACAAGAAAACTACAGATATTACAGATTGAATCTAATATTTTTGGTACACTAAAGCTAAAAATATAATTATAAAGTGCACTTTTTGTATACTTTAAATAAGTGGAATTAAAGTACATACTTACAGCCTTGAGGACACGCTTTTATCCAAAGTGACTTACAAGTACATTTGCCAATAGCTGAATAGGTTATACACCAATTATGGTAAGCAAACAACATTCTGTTGAATAATGACAGGAGCATGTCATCAGGCCTAACTTAGCTATACCTTTTGCAGCATAAATAATTGCAGAGCCAAGACAGAAAATATTCGAGACTTGAGCAACTCTTGCACGCTCGAAGCAACAGGGGTGCAAGCCGACCAGCCGAGGTGGTAGATAAAAGTGCTCTGGTAGGGGCCTGGAACCTGACCATTGCTTGGAGGTAGAGTGGGGCAGTTCCCTTTACTGCTTTGTAGGCCAATACCAGTGTCTTGAATGTGATGCGGGCCGAGATGGGGAGCCAGTGTAGGTCTCAGAAGAGAAAGGTTACATTAAAGAACTTGTGTTGGTTTAATACCAGACATAGAAGTATCTCAAATTTAGTATACTTTTTTGGTACGCTAGAGTCCAACTAAAGATGTACACTTTGTCCTAAAAAGTGCACTTTTGTAAGTATACTTGAATACACTTTCAAATAAGTGGAATTAAAGTACACTAGTGTGCTTTCTATGACTTGAAAGTAATACTGTTTTCTAAAGTATACAACTTACAACAACAATAAACTTAAAATAAAGTATACGGTACTTATGTTAAAGTATACAATACTGTAATACCACTAAAAGAATATCATAGCAAAGTATAGTATACAAAGTATAGTATAATTTTAGTAGTCCTACATTTAAGTTCAACTTAATGACAACTTTTTTAAAGTTTATTTTTTTTTAATATGTGTTTAACATACTTAAAATTACTGCAAAGTACAAAAAGTAAATGTAAACTTTTGGGATATTTGGTACTAAACATATGTTTCAGACACTAAAATATACTATTCTTTCATATATGTCAAAACCAACCACATATGACAGTTTAATGTAATGTTAACACATAAAGTAGGGCAGGATAGTCTAGTGGTCTAGGTGTTGGATTCCCAGCCGGAAGGTCGTGGGTTTGAACCCCAGAGTTGGCCTACCTGTAAGCATCCTTGAGCAAGATGCCTAACCCTACCTGCTCCATGTAATTATAAATCTGCTAAATGACCTAATTGTAATTGGATTACTGCAATGCACTTCTCAGAGACTTCAGAATGAGATCAGAATGAGATGAGAATGAGATGAGAGTGTGAAAGTATGAACATATCATGCCCATTCTCCATTAATTTCACTGGCTTCCTGTCTCTGCCAGGATTGAATGCAAGGTCTCCCACTTTACTCACCAGTCCATCTATGGAAATGCCTCCCTCCCTACCTGAAAGAACTACTCACCCAACTAACTTCAACCTCAACCTCAACACGATCTCTCTGCTCTACAGACTCAAATTGCCTGCTCCTTCCCAAGACAAAGTTCAAAACCATGGGTGATTGGGCTTTTTGCTCTGCTGCCCAGCAGCTATCATGCCTGCTAAACCAAAGTAAGAGAAAATACGTCCATGGATTCGTCCTGAGTGCACACACCATACCCCAACTTAACCAACGCACTGTGCCCCTGAACTAAATGATTACATGTGTATTCCAAGCGCGCTAAGGTAGCAACATGGATGACAAAGAGGATTTACCGTGAAGGATTCTCTGCAGTATCATGGCAGCATCATAATCACTCAATCTTCCGAATTTAAAACTTGACTCAATCACTAAAAAGCCAAAACAATTTTCGTGCAATTGTCCATGCAACTCTAATAAAGGTGAAGCCTTCTCCCGGTAAAGCCTCTCTTAGTAGGCTACTTGAGTAGTGTCACATGGAGCCTCATACACTAACAAAAAAAACAGAAAATCACTAAACAGGCAACAGTGGTCTAGGTGTATGTAAATGTCAAAATCCCTAAAAAAATAAAAGCCCTACCAAAAGATTTATATAGCCTCTGTCCATGCAACTCAACTGTTCAACTTAAAATCACGATACACTTTATAACTTGGGACTACACATATCCAACACAAAAAAAGAATGTCTGTGCTCAATGTGAAGACTTAAATACTATTTTAGAAATATAATGCAATACTCGTGTTTTGCAAATTACTAATGGCTACAAAAACATAAGAAAATAATACTCCCGCATCGAGAAGGAAAAGTGCAACATTGCTATTAAATGCTAGTCCTTTAACATCTTTTAGAGCTCTTCATCGGGAAAAAGCATGTCCAATATTGACCCTTGTTTTGGCTCTTTGTCATGGTGTATTTTCACTTCACTACCTTTACACAGAGATGCTGGGCACTCGAAACCGGCATCTGCTATTGTTCAGTGTGCTGTGAGCTAGCCCAGATACTGATTTTATGCCGCTCATTGGCTCTGACCCTTGTCTATTGAAAGAGACGGATCTTCCGAGAGCGGTCCGCTACCAATAACAATCACAAAACAATTCTTTTTTGGAAATGGCTATATAAACAGTTGGTAATGAAAGGTGTTGGCCTGAGGATTGAAGATCAGTCACCCTTTTAATATAAAATGGTTGTTTAAACATTGTAGAATTGGTAGATAATCCAGCTTTAACTACAGATTCAAAAAAGTAAGTAAGAGCCTTGTTAACGTAAAATTCTTCCCTAAACATTACAAAATTATTGTCACGACCCAGTCTGGTCCCCGTTTGTTTTGTTTTTTCTCTTGTATTTGTGTTCCCCCGTGTTCTTCCCGGCCCCTCCCTTGCTCCACCCTGCTTTCCTTTTATGGCCCTTCCTTGTTCCCCAATCACCGCCCTCACCTGTTTCCCAATCATCCCCTATTCTACTCATCTTCTACTTTTAGGATTACCTGTTTCATAAGCTTTTTGTCTCCTTCCTAGCCACCCGTGTTTCCACGTGTTTTGCTCAGCTTCCATGCCATACCTAGCTTCTTTTGTTAGTTCCATACAGCTGTCTAGTTTTCTTGCCATTGCCTGGTTTCCTTTGATTTTTTTTGACTCTCGTATTGTTTTTGTATTGAAGCAACATTAAACCTCTTGAGCACCACACCTGCCTGCCTGTGTCTGCACTTGGATCCTAAACCGCATAATCCCTGACAGAACAAACTAGCCAGATGTCGGACCCAGCAGGCACAGCAGACTTTTCCCAGGTACGAGTGGGTGCGGGACTAATTACTTTGAGCTCTGTGCCGCAGCCCGCAAGGCAAGGGACCACCTGGATAGGTGGGACATCCTGGCTCTCAAGGAGAGCCGCTCCCCAGTGTTGCACCAAGACATCAGATAAAAAAAATATAAAAAATCTGAGCTGCAAATGGAAAGGCTTTCAACAATGGGCTGAATCATTATTGCATTACAGTAATCCTCAATAAATAGCATCAAAACCGACATTCATTCATGTGAAGTTTAAGATTGTTGCTTTTAATGCAATCAAACACATCAAGCCTGACACAATGGGATTCAGATGTAAAAGTCTTAACATGCCCTTTTAAGTGAATTCTGTTTGCATGTATTGAAAAGACATTACGACTCTTTCCCACTTACATGTTTTAATTAAACAGCCACACTTATCTTTAACCCCTGTCCTGTGTTTCAAATATCAATTAGCACAGCGTACATTTCTATTCACCGGGAGAGTTTAATATAACTCTTACAGCCTCATGAATAGAGATGTTTTTTTCCTCTTGGAGCAAAGGTAATAAGAGAGTTTGAGTGTTTGTGAAAGAGCGAGAAAAAGCGAGATCACCTCTACAACCCTGTTTTGTCCATCATCATTTAAATTAGAAAGTGGCATTAATCTACAGTTGTCCGACTCGACTGAAGGAGACAGACATGCACACAATTGGAGCTTTGAAAAACCTAACTTATGGAACTATGATACTTTCTTTTTTGTTTCAGGCTTTGGTGCCCACTGGTTTGCTCTGTATCCTGGGGCCTCCTTTCCTCCACCAAAGATGGTCCATCATTTAGGCACATCAAACCATACATCAACTAGTGGCTGCTCCTTTAGAAAAGCCCATATCCTACCTTGTATGTATACACAGTATCTGTACATTACACGGTTAGTACTTACTGGAGCAGATAGATATTTGTATCTACCGGAGCAGATGCAGTACTTCTAAAACATTACCCAGTAAGATACGGTCAATTCATCTTTGAGACTCACATTCCTACTTCTTTATAATTACAGGCAGACAGAAAATACATATAGATACTTTACAGATATGAAATCAAAAGAAACACTTTAGGTAATATATTAATTTTTTACATTCCAGCTATGTAGAACATCCAGGGGACATCCAGGGGACATCCAGGGGACATCCCCCCCCCCCCACTTTCATGAAGTCCAGAGGCCTGTGTGTCTATGTGTGCTTGTCTAGTACGTGTGTGCACGTGTGTGAATGCACAATCAAGCTGAATGTGCGTGTAGTGTGCATATACATGCAAGTGTATGGGTTTGAGTATCTGTGACGTGTGTCCACCCTGTTTTAAGAGCAGCTGTCATTGACAGCTGAAGGAGAGCCAAGCAGAGAGTCAAGTGGCTTTAAATAGCCACCTCACTTCAAACTTCTCCCTTCAAAGGGAGAAGTATGGTGTCAGGTTTTGCTTTCACTGGTCAGTCTGTCCAAACGTGCTTTCAATTTCAGTTTGGTCTTGCCTTGTGAGCGAAAGATGTGAAACAATTCCTTTTCTTGAGCGTCTCTGATAGGCTCAAGGAGATACAGAGTTAAATAAAGTTCCTTGCTCTCCATTTTAACAACTTCAGGTATTTTCCACGGTTTGTCACTATATTCACAGTGAGAGTTTTCCGGTGACCAGGGCATTGTAGAGTCCTCCATTAGGCTGGATTGCAAGCAAGACCAGAGGCTGTTATACTGCACAGAGAGAATCATCCTATACATATTTGTCATTAAGGTCACAAGGTAAAAGAGAGGGAACAGCAGAAAACAAACCTCAGAGAAGGAGAAAAGGGGAGGATTAGCAGCGGCCCCTAAAACCAGTACAAGTCTTTGGTTTTCTCTTGTGCCTGCAAACCTGAGAGCAGAGGACAGAACCCAAGAAGAGGAGAGGAACAAGAATAAAAGGATAAAGTTAAGAGTATCGCATTGGTATAAACAGCAAGAAAGCCTGACACACACACACGTTAAGTTACCTGTAGATTAATCAGAGGAATACATTAAGTAATAGAGCTTAATGTAAAGCAGCATTCAACATTGACTTTTACTGGGTTCTACCACAATAGTTTGTTAAAAACATAGCATTAACCTGATTTAAAGCTGATAACTTGGCAAATTGTTCAAAATATGACATCTTAGGTGTAACATCAAGTTACACCTGTCTGTCACAATTGGTGTGTCCAGGCCCGTGCACGCCCTCTACCTCCCATCCCGGCGACATCTCATTAACGTTTTGGAGGCCTTAGTTTAAGTTTGCCGACTGCACTAGGGCCAGGGCTCGTCGCCAGTGCGATGAAGATGGTTGTCACACCACCTTCGCACCGCGCAGTCCCGCTACAGTCTCCGAAGGGGACTTATGGTGTGCCCTGGTAGCGTTGACGGCCCCGCCGAAAGAGTTTGACGGTTTGCCCAGCGTGGTGGAAGGGTTTATCCGAGCCTGCGATTGGTGGTTCCCCGCCATCGTCACCGAGGAAGCAATCAAGAGCGATCTCTTCCTCCAGCAGCTCACCATCTCCGCTCTCCAGTGGGTGAGGGCTATCTGCGGCGCTCACCGGGGTTCCCCGTGCCCTTACCACTGGTGGGTGAAGCGGCTCCGGTCTTCATTTGGCAGAGGGTCGCCGCCCCCTCCAGCACGTTGGCTCAGCCAGAGACAGCTCCACTTGCTGGTGCTAGGTGGAAGGCACCGACGAGCGCATCCATCGCGTCACCGCCGCGTGCCACACAAGCCCGGCCCCTGGTCTGGCCTCCAGAGGGTCCTAGCCGCCGCCTGTCCCTGGGTCGGCCGCCTGAAGGGTCCTGCCGTCGCCAAAGGTCATCTGAGGGTCCCAGTCGCCACCCATCCCTAGTCCGGCCTCCAGAGGGCCTCAGCTGCCACTGCCAACTGTCTCTTGTCCGGCCATCTGAGGGGTGCCGGCATTGCCCGCGAGAGGGTCCGGCCCCTTGGGGGGGGGGGGGGGGGCATGCCCAGGCCGAGCACGCCCTGCACCTCCCGTCTCTGCTACTCAACAGGTACATTGCGTAATTCATTGTGAACAAGATAATGTATAACATTACAATAACAGCATTAAAATTACACGCCGAAGTAAACTATTACAAATCACAGGCTGTTTAAACTTCCGTGGATCACACCAACTCATGATGTGACTCTAGTGTGTATGGCCCCCACATGACTGTATGCACTCCTGACAATGTCTGGGCATGTTCCTGATGAGACAGCAAATGATGTCCTGGGGGATCTACTCCCAGACCTGGATCAGGGCATCATTGAGCTCCTCGACAGTCTGTGGTGCTACTTTGCAGCATCGGATGCACTTATACATAACGTCCCAGAGGTTTTTAATTAGATTCAGGTCTGGGAAACGTGAGGACCAGTCAGTGGCATCAATTCCTTCATCATCCAGGAACTGCCTAACCACATGAGGCTGGGCCTTGTCCTGCACCAGGAAGAACCCTAGTGCAGGACGATGGTCTGACAATGGGTCTGAGCTGCTGGACTGTGAGAACAGGTCCCACTAAAGGACATCGGGCCCTCATGCCACCCTCATGGAGTTTGTTTCTGACAGTTTGGTCAGAAACATGCAGTAGCCCGCTAAGGGGTATTTTTTAGTGCTTTGGCAATGCTCCTCCTGTTCCTCCTCGCACAAATGAGCAGATACCTGTCCTGCTGCTGTGTTGCCCTTCTATGGCCTTGTACAGCTCCCTCGTGTAATGGCCTGTCACCTGGTATCTCCTCCATGATCTCGAGACTGTACTGGAAGACACAGCAATCCTTCCTTCTTGCGACAGCAAATATGATGTGCCATTCTGGAGAAGCTGAACTGTCTGTGCAACCTGAATGCACTGCAGATACTGCCTCATGCTACTAGTAGTGACAAAGACACTAGCCAAACGCAACACTAGAGAGGAATCAGTCAGGAAGGATAAGGGGAGTGCAATTCTCTGTGGCCACCACCTGCAAAACTATTTTTGTGGGCGGGCTTGCCATTGCCTCTCCAGTGCACCTGTTGTCACTTTTAAGTTGCACCAAAAACAGGTGACATTGATACATAATCGCTTATGATTCCTAACTGGACAGATTAACAACCCTGAAGTTTAATTTTGGGATGATTACGTGTTCCCTTCTTTTTTTGGAGCAGTAGTCAGGATTCAAGATTAAGACCCAAGTGCAGACATGCACAGACCAAGTTCAAGGGAGTTTAATGCCGTTCCAGTGGAGACACAAGGGCAGGTAGACAGACCGGAGAAACTGGGTTGGAATAGATAGACTGGGCTAGGAATAATACCCACGGCTAGGAAAGACACACAAGCTTACATCGGACATGAACCGTGCACAGACCACACGCAATGACAACGACGGACACAGACAGAGGGGAGAACACAGACAAAATAAATTAGGAGTGATTAGGGAATGGGAAACAGGTGAGGGAGGTAATGGGGCAGAAGGGGAAGGGCTAGGTACTGGGAGCAGTGGGAAAGCCACAAAAGGAAAACCGTGCAGAGCAAGGAAGGGACCGGGAGGAACACAGGGGAACAAGGTAGACACACTAGGAGAACACCAAGACAAGACCACTCGCTGAGTCTCATTCCGTCTACCCCTGCACTCAACCCAAACCTGATGTCACAATATTTTACAATCAAAAAGCTACAGATTTCTCTGCAGTTTTAGTGACCCAGTTAACTTTATGGGTATTCCCCCAACACCTAGTTAAAGTAATAATGAATTTTTGTAAACCCTCGACTGCAGCTTTCTTTTTTCAATATTGAGTTCTCATGCAGACACAAGCACGCCACAAAGGGGAAAACAGCACAGAGAAGCGAGAGTAGATATCACTCACCACATAAGGGGGAACATTTTTTCGGTAAGGAAGCTACAAAGTTGAGCATCTAACGTTATTTATGCAGAGCGGTCTGTCAATCTATCATTTGCGGAGTAATTTAGCAATGTCCATCTTAGGAATTTTTTCCTTTTTCAGATGAGGTAAACCTAGGTGTGTGATTTATTACTCATGGAGAAGCACCGGAAAAAGTTAAGTGAGTCAACTGTTCAGCTGAAATAAAGAAAATGTAATTTGTATTTAACTACCAAATAAAAGTTTTCCCTCAGCAGACCATACAAGTTAACTTACACAAAATGTTACAAGTTTGCACAATGAGAACATTACCTGTGTCCACGTTGAGGTCGATCTCAGGGCTGGCTTCAATAAAGGCCCCACTCCAGGCTGACCCAGACATCACCTCCCCTTTCCCCCCGAGGTCACATTGTGATCCACTAGTGCCCACTTCCGAGCTTCCAGGAGCTAACCGATAGTGGGGCCTCACTGAGGGCACCAACAGAGAACCATAGCGTGGGTCAAAGGCTGTGCCGTAAACCTCGTGCACACCCGGGCGGGTGTAGGCTGAGCTTTGGGTGCCTATGGCGCCCCCTATCGAGTATGGGTGGTGATGATGGTGGGAGGAGTGCCAGGCTTCCTGGCTGGCCTGGTGGAGGTGGCTGTGCAGTGGAGTGGACGTGTAGGGGTCTCCAGGGAAGGACAACTCTGTGTGGGGGGCAGACAATGTGCTGCTCAGGGTGGAGGGGACAGACATCTGGTAAGCGCTATTCCAGAAGGAAGGAGGGAAACTTCTCTGGCTCATTGGGAATGATACATCTGCAGAGACACATGGACGCGTTATAAAAAAAATGAATGAAAAAATTGTTGCGTCTGTTCTGACTATTTGTGTGATATACACAGCTTTTCTCTTAACATTTTATTTCCTTACAACATTGTATTGTGTATTATGAGGATGTCTTGAAAGGTAAATTTAGTCTCCCTCTTAGTACTGTATTAAAGTGTTGTAGAGCCATGCTGGCCATTTTGTTGCAGCAATCATTGAGTACATCCTCGATCACCATCTGGTACGCTGCTGCCACAGCCAAGGACAAGGGCAGACTGCAGAAAAGGTGATTGACTGCAATCTGCCGTCGCTCCAGGACCTGTACTCCGCCAAGATTCTGAAGCGTACAGGAAACATTGTGGCTGATCCCTCCCACCTCGGTCTCAAACTCTTTGAGACACTCCCCTCTGGCAGGAGGCTGAGGTCCATCAGGACTAAAACCTCATGCCACAACAACAGTTTCTTCCCCATCCGCTACTAGCCTTATCAACAAGGTTCGGTACCCACACTGACACTCTCCACACTCTACCTCTGCATGTCACATTTACATTGCATCTACACTTTATGCGTTACATTAATGCTCAGCTCGGACTTCCCCATTTCATACTGTAAACATTTGCACATTGTTACTGTACTTACTCAGCTGCACCGCTTTTCACATCGGTACTGTACTTACCCAGCTGCACTGCTCTTGTATAAATACTTTTGTCCGTGTTTTTGGTACTTGATGTCCGGTCTTTCTTGTATTTGGAGGGTGTTTGACATGCACCAACAACACAAAGACAAATTCCTTGTATGTGTAGAAAATGTACTTGGCAATAAAGCTTTGTTGGAGCAATTTCATTGGCAATCAGCTTTTGACTCTGGTGGTGAAAAGGCTTAACATGTGGCCTAATTGGTTCAGCTGCGTTGGGCACAGCAAGGTCAGTTTTTTTGACCATGGTTAAGTGTATAGAAAGATGAAAAGAAGAACGGTTATTTTGTTTGATTAGTTTTGTTTACTTAAAATAAACGGATTGTCATATCTAACGGTAAATTTGAACTCGTGGACCACAAGTTATTCATGGGAATTTGCTAGTACAAAATACACGCATCTACACCGATGCCACGCGTTAATTACCGACCAAACAAAGAAGCAAATGTGTGCAACACTTTCTTCTTAAAAAGTAAGCAAACTGCATGTACTTAAACAAACCAACATTCAATAGACGTCCGTTGTCCCACCCTAACCATGGCATTATAGACCCAGGAAAGGATATTTACATTGCATCACATTTATGCAAGGTAAAAAGACCAGTACTATGCATTTATTTATATATATATTCTCATTGTGTTTTCTATCAAGCTACTTTTTAAAATTAAATAAAACAGCGCTACAATCGCAGAATGAAATACCATTTTCTTTGTTTGCATCAATTACATATACAGCAGCTGTTAAACAATTGGCAAATTAAACTGAACCTGAAAAATATATGTATACACATTTATTAAAGATAACATAAATCATCATTACCAAGTAAATAATTATAAAGGAACCATTGTAACGATGCGTCTAGGTGGGGCGAGAGTAGGCCTATGTGCGAGCCGGAGAAACAACGCAGGCAGGTGTAGAAGCAGTAAACGCATGAAGCGTATATTTAATTAAACAAACAGAACACAGCTTACCTGGACAACATGTATGCCTACAACGTAAACAATGACCGACAGCACCTAGTGCTGCCGGAGGGCTTAAATACTGGCCCACAAAAAGTCAATGACATGCACCTATGGGAATCATCCCACACAGGTGCGTAGTCGGGGCTGGAGGTACAGGGCGTGCACGGCAATCATGACAACCATCTACTCCAAGATAATAGCAGTAGTGTTTACGTCAAGTGCTACCTAATTTATTTAAGTTAGTTCAGTTAAACTGGGCAATTTCTATCAATATACATGCATACACTCAGTTACACAGATGAAACATAACTGACATGGGAGTGTCAATCAAGCAGGTCTGTAAACGTCCCACACAGTCTGAGATCAGCAAAATTAGCTGATTTTTGTTTTATGTCACTTTAAAAAAGGATTATGAAACCTTTGGGGATTCAAACTGTGGATGAGACCAATATATGCTTGCTCTATGCAACTATGCATTAGGCCTATTTATATTAATGTATGTAAGACACTGCACGCCAGCACCTTTTATATTAATCCATTTATAATAATTGTTCGTGGTGAAAAAACCTTAAAAAAAATAAAAATAAATCAACTATAAATATGCTAAAAACTACATGTAGCTTAGTAGCCCAGTCAAATAAACAGCAGGTCGCAGCCTAAACCCAAAGCAGCCCGAGCTGATTCAAGCGCACGATTACTCCCTTTTACTCCCGCAATTTTTTTCACTGTAATGATGAAAACAATTAAAAAGATTTACACCAATCATGTAGGTCCAATTACCACGAGAGAAACAATTGGCAAAGTAAACTGAACCAAACATAAACAAAACACGTATTGAGGTGTTAGGAATAGTGATAAAATAATAAAATAATAATAATAATAATAATATGAAGTAAAAATTAAGGTGAGAGAGGAATAGCGCAATTATTAAGCCAATACAATAATTTTAAATAAATACTTGGTAGAAACGAATAATTAAAGTGAACAAGTAGGTACGAAGGCCTATTGTAAAGGATAAAGATGACATCACATAAAGGCAAGTATGTAAAATAGTTTTTAATAAGTGATGTAAACAATTTCACTGATTCTGCTAGCCTTATCTCCTCGGGCAGGGCGTTCCAAAGTCTCTGGGCCCTGGTGGAAAAAACGCTATCTCCCTATCGATAGTGATTTAATATGAAACATAAGTAGGCTTAACATATGAAAATCTAACACGCACGCACCCACATACGCCTGCTCATACCCACACAAGCCCACTACAAGATAAATGTGTGACGATATAGGCCTACCTCGTGCGGACTTGTTACTGGCTCCGCTCGAGCCTTGCGCAAAATTTCTGGAATGGCTGAGTGCGCGGCTGAAGTGCTCGTCCACGACGGCGCTTATGTCTCCCTGAAAGTAAGTGAAGAGGATACAGCGGGAGCTCAGGTACTCTGCCTCTGGAGGGGGGTCCTTTTCCCGCACACAGTCCTCTTCCTTGATGGACGCGGGACCGGGGAAGCTAGAGAAAGGACTGCTGTGCGGCTCTTGCATTTTGGAGTAAAAGGCCAGCTTCTAAAAACAGTTGGGGGAGAAAGGAGAGAACGGGGTTACTGAAAACCGCGTGTGGGTCAACTTCTTGAGGTAAGCCTAAAACGTATTGGCGAGGAAAAGCCTATCAAATAAAAGGCAGCATTTAAAGTTACATATGTTATTGCACTAATTATAAAAAGGGAGGTATGGCCTTAATAGGCTTTTCAAAATATTTAGGGATGTAGGGTTTTTGTTTGTTTAATTATTTAGCCTATATATGTATGTATTTTTTATTCGTTGGGCATTGGTAAAAGTCTAGATAGAGACTGACTGAGTCAGTTAATAATAAATTGATGTCCATATAGGCTAGGCTATACCTATATAACTACAAAGTTTCGCAGTCTTGTAAATACAGTCTAATGCACCCTACCAGTGGTCTGTTTAAGATATTTTGCTACATTTCAAATGTGAAAAGCAGCTACAGCGGTTCAAACAAAGATCTGCCGTGGGGATATTGACCTAGAGACGTTAATAAAGTGTGTTTGCAAGAGTTTTAAAGCATGCCTCTTTAAAACTCTTGCAAAAAACACAACTCTTAACAGGGATCAGATAAGCTATTTTGATTAAATATGTCAATCTAAATGTCACCTGGCTTTCACTATGATGCAATAGTGCGCGTTGATGACCTAGAAAACTGGCTATTTGATCCCAGTTCACATTGTTTACGCCAAATCTAATAGCTTTAGTTTAAACATAATACGTTGGTAAAATACACTCTCCTAGTCTCCCCTGTAAGATTATACTATTTTGTTGTGAAATCAGAATGCAATAGATTTATTTATTTAGAAGTTTAAGGGTATTTTAATTAGGCGTATGTGTTTCTGCACATAGATCGACTTTTCGAAGCAAACAGTTAAAAGAATCATTGTAACACTCTGGAATACTGAAACAATTATAGTCTTATTTGCATATGCCTATATAGCTATAAAGTAAGTAAGTAGGTTAAGTAATCCGTTAAATCAGGTAATATTTTTGTGGAAAGGTTATAAATATTATGTTGGTTTTTAACGTTTGTTTACTCAGCTAATAAGAGAAAAGGTCCAATTAAGCTTTACAAATGTCTTATCAATAGATCATTCCGTAACATCACACTTTTCAGCAATCCTGAATTATTACCCATTAAAGCGATTGGGGGTAAATCCCCTTTCCGCGACTCATAGTCTAATTATAAAAATCTCATATATCTCAAAAAAGATTTCATACCTGATGGTGATACGGGCTGTAGGCTGCGGTGAAGTACGGCTGAGACGCTGCACCATACACTTGGTACATAACATTCAGGCAGCTCATGGCGAAAGCAAACAGCGAATGTTAGGGAGATCAACTTAACGGGACGAAACGACGCTTCATTTGAAATAGCAGATACATTTCAACAATGAAGACAGTAAAAACTACAATTAAACGCGTGTAAGAAGTCTGGCAGCAAATATTTCTAAGCGGATTGTATCATTCGCGGTAGTGCGCCGCGCGTCTTTTACGCACCGTGGACTGTTTGGCGCACAGTGCTGAGCGGGCCCAAAATGGAGACACGCAATAATGTTTGACGTGTTTCTAGACACGACCAACCCCCTGTCCAATGAGATCTAACGCATTATGTTTCGCGTTCCTGTCTCCTTGGGAAAGAAATATGCAATAAATGTTTAATGCTTGAGGTGTGTCACCAAAACACAGACGGTATACAGTAGTTCTGCCATATATCCATCATGTGAAACAATCTATTATTCTACTTGAGGAGATTCGTATTAGTAGGCTAACTGATTAATTTTTCGAAAATGACATAGCATAAAGTTATATGCAGAATCGTAACAATAATATTTAAAATTAATGTGAACAGATCGAAATATTGATTTTTGAATTTACATTCCAAAATAATCTGATTTTTGCAACCAAGGCAGATTAGTATGCAGTTGTCACAATCAGCGCGCACCGGTCCATGCGCGCTCCGTGCCTCCTTTCCCCAGTGCGCACCTGTAGGTTAATTAGCC
>JAOEHI010053217.1:0-15524 GCA_025447815.1 Percopsis transmontana | reverse complement strand
CTAACCCCTATCTGCTCCATGTAATAGCAGCATGTAATTGTAAGTCGCTTTGGATAAAAGCGTCTGCTAAATTACCTCATTATAATTGCAATTGATGCCGTTTCCCCTTTAAACTTTAATCCCAGTGTTACTGGATCAGAATATCATCATATCACATCCATTTATAGCCAAGCTCAGAGCCAAGCTTTGGTAACGTTCCACTGAAGAGCATTATGATTGGGGGGTTCCCTTTTTGATATTTGCATGGAAACTGAAAGTCCCCTCCGCCCCCCCACACACACACCTTTGGTGATGAGAGAGGCCAGGAGCCCTCTGGGCGGGCATGGGCAGAACCTGCGCAGCAGCGGGCAGCAGACCACGGGCGGATCTGTGTTGGTGCCGGCGTCCACCCCCACAATGCGGGGGATGAAGTGGGTGGTCTCCTCCGTGACGGTGGGGCTAGAGCTTCGGCGCACCACCACCTGGATCTGGTTCACATTCAGGTGCTGGAGGAGCAGGAAGGGGAAGGCGGGACAGTCTGGTGGTTAGGGTGCTTGGCTCCCCCAACGGGGACCGAAGTCTAGCCTGCATCCGTGAGCCCAGATGCCTGACCCCCACCTGCTCCCCAATACTCGTCATTGTACTTATTGTAAGCCTTAACAAGTAACAATTTGGGGAGTGTACCTTTAATTAACAAAACCAAAAGACGAATATACAGATTAAAGAGTATTAATCAACACAACCGCAATTTGAGAGGAATTTATGTCAGTGTGCCATTTAGAATGTCTAGTGCCAGTCAACAAACACTGGAAAATTGATAACAGTGACTCTGTTGAGGGGAATAAATTAATGAGAGAATCGCGATACAGTGCTTCCACAATTTTTGTATCATCATATGGAAACACTATGCAATATCTACACAATCGCAATACATATCGTGTTGGCAATCAATAAATCGAAACCGGTAACTGAAACCAGAGAGCCATAACGAAATACCTCTACATGGTTAGCAGCAGGCATAATTATCTTGTCCGGTACTTCGCCAGGAACGGGGCTCGGTGCTTGGGATTGTACCGGACTTGGCTCAGGCGTTATTGGTTTCGGCTGGGTGTCCTCCATGGCATCTAGTTCCTAGTGTTTCTGATCCGCTCACTTCTCTAACACAGGCAACGCAGTGGCGGGACGAGGTGAGCCATTAACGGGCTGTTCCTTCAGCTCCGCTTCTATTTCTGAAGGTGGGGCCGCAACTTCCAATTCAAACGGCACCTATTGTTCAGGAGAGAAAGTGTTGTTTATTCAATACAATACTGATATGTGCGCCTAGGAAGGCAAACATGGCAAAAGGCAAACATGGCATTAGAAGATAAGTGTTTCATACAAAATATATTTTGAAATGTAAGTTAACTCTAAACCTTTTTCAGATCAGAAGAGCCTTGTCCAGCACAGCATGAAAAATGTCTTCAACTGATAGTGCAGCCTTACAGATCTAAACCTAAAGCACAAAATGTTATCAGACTAACTCTTACTAAATACTGTAGCCTAAAGTCCCCTGAAACAACGTTTAGTTAATGTTATTCAATGTGCATTCCATCTATCAAGATTATCCCCTATTTGTGTAGTATATAATGTGTATGTATAATGTGTAGTGTACTGTGTTATAGGAAGCATACACACAGGAAAAAGATGACCAAACACCTTTCAAAGTGTCAACAATAATTATGTACCTGCAGTAACAACAATGTTTAGCAGTAGTAGCCTACGGTAGCAGCAACAGACGCTAGTTAATCCAATTGTGAAGGGAGCGCACTAATCAATGCTTAGATGGCACGGCATATGGCATTCATCCCTAGCTAGCTGTCCAGCTCTCTAGCTAGCAGAAACAACGTTACAGTAGCTGCCATTGATAAGTAACGAACCCCCACTCGCTTGCCTAGCCGTACGTAGCCTACTGTACAACCGGCTAACTACACGTGTAGCGGCTGCCATCATCCAGTTACTACGCTATATAAAGGAACATTCGCGTGTATGTCAACCGCCTCCCCCTGTATCGTTATTAGTAGCACCAACAGCTGTCACAAGTGTCCCTTCCCTCATGCCCCAGTAATTTGACATACGAGTTTTTTTACAGAAATATAACAAGACAACTCACCGCATGAAATGATCATTGCTATGGCCGCCTGCGAACTGTCAGCGGGAGCTCGATGAGTCAATTCGAAAAATACACCAAGCAGGAGCGAAAAGGATTAGTGATGGACATACTATGTAGAGTAGAGGAGGGGGTAAGAGAGAGAGAGAGAGAGAGAGAGAGAGAGAGAGAGAGAGAGAGAGAGAGAGAGAGAGAGAGAGAGACTGTGTACAGTATGATGGGGGTGGGCTTACAGTCAAAGCAGCGTGTTAGTAGAAGTGTGTTAGTAGAATTCAAATGAACACCGGCAGACCCAAAAAATTAACACAACTTGCTTCATAAGGCGCATTCATAAAGAATTACCTATTTTACACTTTACAATATATGACCACCAACACCTCAGTAGTTAAGGAACTAATCCTTCATAGACTGTTGTGAATGACTAGTCAATTATACAGTAGCCCATAGTAGTTAGTGGTAAATTACAACAGAATGCTAATCATGTGGTTAATGAACCAGCCAGATTTATTCTTCAGTATCTGTAAATCCACGGAATTACCTATTACCTAATGAGTCGTCCACCATGAACTGTGAAAGAGCTTCTAAACGGTACTTAATAACTAATCATTACTTTGTCATTGCTCTACTATTTCTGTGTCCCCTAAAGAACTGCTACTACTTGCAATGCATCATTCATTACTTAATAATTACAGTACCTCACCAAGTGTTATCATATTTTGAATTTCAATTAATAAAACCGTCATACATATATTCTTTGACAAACATCTTGGGTAGATTAAAGGGTGCATTTAACAACAGCATTGCAGTCGACAATCATAACAAATGTTCATGTATGCGTGTTAGCTCGCTAGAGTCTTCAGAGTCTCCATCCTCCGTCTATGATGTGCTCTGTTCCGGTAACATAGGCCGACTGTGCAGTTGATGGAAAAAAAAACAAAAAATCAAAAGAGAAGATAAAACTTATTAGACATCTAGCAGAATTTCTTCACCTATCACAACTACAGTAACTACTAGGCTACTACTACAGTACTAACTACTACAACAACAACACATGGTACCTCATCTGAGGCCAGATAGACGCACAGGTACGCCACCTCCTCAGCTGTGCACAGCCTGCCTGTTTTCTGTCTTGCCATGAAGTCTTTAAAGGCCTGCAGAGAGTAGTTTGAAAACCGTATTCACCACAACACAGTACACAGCGCTTAATTTGCCCGCATGCCGTATAGTTGCCGCAGGGTATATTTGTAATGTTCCTCTTGTAAGAACACATTCAAATAAAAAAAAATCTTAAAAAATGATTTGGTGTTCACGTTTGACAAATAATCATCTCTAGAATCAAACAAAACAAATATTGCAAGAGATGTATAGTTGTATGTATACTTTGTCAGAAGTGCTAGCGGCATACAGTAGCAGTCAGTTCTATTAATGAAAAGAGGTTCATTTGAAAGGTATAGTGCGTTTGATTTACACTGTTTACGCTCACATTCATAATTCATTTTGGTCACAGGGGGCAGGTTTGAGTTTATATGGGTCCCCATTAGCACTGAGTCACTGCATTGGGAATGCGTGTGCATGAGAGTGCAGTGACTGCATACTTTGTCAAAATGTATTCTTTAGACTTTCATTTAAACACAATGAGAGTGCAACTTTTACTGAAAGTAGTTCCTCTCAAACAAATTTCATTTCAAACACTAATTCAAATACTTCCGAAATCGCATATAAACACTGAAAATTAAATAAGTATTACTTTAAGAGGTAAACAGAGGTTACAATACCTTTATGCCATGCCAATACATGTTAATAAATTGTTATTAGGCCAGATATTTCAGTGTTTCCCCTTGAAATTTTTTCAAGAGTGGGTGGACCCCACTAAAGTACTAGTGTCGCGGACTGGGTATGTTACAGAAACGTGGTGTCGCCATAGACACAGCGCGCAGTAGGCGGTTGTTTCTACTGCATGCATCGGTGCATTTCTACAGTGAGCTGAAGTCCGGTGCTTGCTTTTGCTAATAAGAAATAATAGTAAATATATCTTATATATATAGATCATATTATGTGACTATTTGCGTATGATTTAACGTAACTGCACACATAAACGCACACATTCCCTAATTAATATATTTTCGTCATTCTTTCAACGGTGGGGGAAACACCTTTTTCAAAGGTACACACCTTGATCGTGTTATAGTGTCCCCAGAATAACCAATATTCATCCACAACTACGTATACACCCCAGAAACAACAACCACAACAATGTTGTTTGGCTGAAACCAGCAATAGCATGAGCACTTGGGTGCTTCTCATATGTGTTTTCTAAACAACCCGGGATTAGAATTCAGGGTTCTGGGGGGGCTATAACACGAGTGTCCCTTTAAATAGGTTCACGATAATTCATGGTGTTTTCTGTAAACCTACGAATTAAGGTTAGAGGTAGCTACAGAATATTAGCACTGTTACTAATTGTACTATTAGTGCTATAAGTACCTGTTCAGGGTCAGGCTGGGCCTGGATCCTACCCTGTAGAGATGGAGTATCAACAGTCCCTGAGAAATACATATGTCTTTAGTATGATATCCTTCATAATATAATTTACCATATACAGTAACACTGGTAATAACATACTTACCTGGACACACACAATTGCAGCGAATGCCTTGCTCAATGAAATCAGCAGCTATGGATTTGGTGAGTCCAATAACCGCAGCCTTGGATGTGCTGTAGACACATCGGTTCACAACACCTGTAGCAGAGATAAGAGGATTACAAAATACAAGGGAGTCCTTTGTTCAAGTGCTTGGTGGCCCATATAATAGCACATTCATTTGTACCACTGTGTACGTATGTATTGTAACCATGTTTGCATTTTCTTTATAAAAATAGAAGTTCCCTTACCTTTTATACTTGATGCAACTGATGCCATGTTAATTATGTTTCCTGATTTCTTTGCCAACATCTAGAATATGAACGCAATAAAGAGGTGTGATTTATTCGATAGATCGATAGATAGACAGACAGACACTGTATAGGCACAACCATCTTTCTTGCTTGTTCATGCAAATTAGTAAAAACACAATATTGCTCTGATTAAAGCTAACAATATTCTTTTGGTCAGTTTGAGGATAAAGATGGATTAGGCTTGGGCAGTTACTACCCATCATGTTACGGGCTCAGATAATAATACAGCTAATCCCGCGGTACAAAGGAATGAAAAAAGCATTTGTCACTCAGATCTGCACCCCACGGCTCTTCCCCTCACTCCACAACAGGGTGAACCAAGGGGGCATACAGATGAGGTGGTAGAAGCTTGCCTTGGGCAGGAAGGCCTTGCACATGAGGTACATGCTTCGGATGTTCACATTCATCGTGAAGTCCCAGTCAGCCTCTTCACAATCTAAGATGGAGCCATGGTGGACAAACCTGAAAAGAAACCAGAGGATGATTTTGTACACACTTTTAGTTTAGAGTGGCTGGAAAAGAAAATAGTGGAAAAATACAACCCAGATGCAGGGATACCATCCTCCGCACAACCCCTAACCTATGATAATAAACAGGTACCTTCTACATTCAGAAACTGAGAGACCTGTACATGTATAACTACAAACAGATTCAACTCAGAGAAGATAAAATAAGTCCGCTCCATGTTACTGGGAAGTACAGAAGGTCATATATGGTCTTGTGTGGGGATTTAAAACATGTAGTTAAAACAGGGGGTAGCTAAAGATCTGCATAATGTGAGGGCAGCATGCAAAAGGTGAAGACGACTGCTTGAGAGCATGCCTGCATTTGCATACAAATCTGCATTCTAAAATATAAAGTGGCATGTAATTGTGTCAGGTGGATTGGATGGTGAACAGTATGAAAAAGTACCCAGCAACATTGAACAGCACATCTACACGGTCATGGAGTTTGGCCAGGTCTTCAACTTGGTCCTTCTTGGTAACATCTACCACCATGGTCTTGATTCCTACGGACACGAAATATAGCTTGTAGTCTCTCCATGACTGCATGCATTAATTGATACTACTGAAGCAGAGGAAATGTCTCTAGGTTGCTGCTAACAGCTGAGGCTAAGGCGCAGCTGGGGTTAAAAAAATAAAAATAAGTCTTGAACTATTGAACTCAGCGTACACATCAGTGTTTACAACCTTTTCCAAACCAATGCCTGATGGGTTTTTGAGTTCACACATTTAAAAAATGGCCTGTGCGTGAAAACTGATTTATAAATGTCAACAGTTGCATTCTATGAGCTCAAACGTAAATTAATTTCAAATGAATGTACGGCACGCAGCGATGAAAAAGCTTGTAAATGTCATGTCCGATAATATGTTTCATGCCTATTGGCTGAGCACAGTGGGAAGAAATTTAGATGATAAGAGATTATAGAGCAGAAGAGATAAATAGAGCGAAGGGAAGACAGAATGCATTAGAACTATGATATGGAAAAATAATAAGCACCATAAAGGGAAATCTCTATTATTAGATGTGTACAGTACTATTAAAAAAACACCACAAAGTATGAGAGATGCACAATTTCTTTGATGTCATGTCCTTGTCCTGCATGGAGACAGTGAGTGCTGGTGGCGAAGTGATGGCCGGTTTAAAATTAGGGCGCACGTACTGTACTGTATGTCTCTCGGATGTCAGTGAGCGTATTGGCAAGAATCTGGCGATGCAATACATATCATGATGCAGGGGTTATGATTCAAAATATTGTGATATACTATACATAGCAATACATTGCAATGCTAACCTAAGCGGTGCGCCCTATCTCAGTTTACAATGTTACGTTGGAGTAGAAGAGTCAAATGGCTGAAGACAGATTACAACACCGCTATCTAGCAGTCGGGGGTTTAAACACAACACAAAATGAACCACTGTCTGCCACGAATCTTTGCATGTAAACTATTCAAGTCAATAGTGTTTTTGAGAATCCACACAGTATCACAAAACATAATGTTAAAAACAATCAGCAATATTTTGAATGTGTTACCGTAGATGTCCAGCAGGTGGCAGCTGTAGACCAAAAAACCCTACCTGAGATGCCATTCAACTCCTTCAGCTTCTCTCCATTGATATCAGTGGCCATCACTGTAGCCCCCTCTTTAGCAAATGCCTGCAGTTGACGGGAGCACACAAAAAAAAACAAAAAAACGGATTCCACAACATATACAGAAAATAGTTAAATAGTAACATACAGCCTACCTTTCACTGGCAAAAAAAATAAATTATATATATATATATATATATATATATATAATCTTTGATACAGAGCTTACCAAACCCTAGGGTTATTGAGGGGCAGGTAAAATAGATTGCATACCATAAATATCGTATTTGGTGTCTGGATTAAAGTTAATTATGCCCTATGACTGAATGAAACAACTCGCATCAGGATCCAATTACCAAGCTTTCATTTCACACTCACAGATAATTATTTTCTGTCTATAATCAGTGGCTGGACTCTGCTCAGGCAGTGGTACTCTGGCTGTGTCATTACCTCATTTCAGTACAGAAGTATCTTTAAAAGTGTAAATGGAAACAGCCTCAAAACCTAAGTCATACACAAGGCACACATTATTTTAAAAACATCACTGGGTTTCCCCACAAGACATCAGTTCGTGAAAACGGAATAGGTGATGACCCAATCTTGAAAAGGGGCTTTTGATAGCCTAAGCATTGTTCATTCTAGACTACCCGGTCCGGTCCATAACAAGATTCTGTAGGCTGATATTATCTCTTATATGTAACAGTTTATAGTTTATACATTTAGTTAGACACTATTCAGATGTTTTTTTTCCATAAAACTTCAAAATCAGAACATCTGGAACGACTGATTAAAATATAAGTCTCTGAATATAGCGAATGATACAATATTGCTTTTGAAGATGTGTCTACCTTTTTCTTTTATCATTTGTCATAAAATTTGTATCCTGCTTAATGTAGGGTTACAACTCATCACTTTTCAAATCTATTCTAATAAAATTGGATCTCGTGCCCTTTGTCCCCAGAACACCAACGGCAGTTGGAAACTCTTCAGGAGTTAATTTGAAGGAAACTACATCATTAATAAATCATTTTCTCTTTTCCCTCTTGACCCACATGTACTCGGTGTGAACCTGCTCTCAGAAGGGGGCACCAATGGTGGGCCTGCCAATTCTAGTGTTCTCTGGTGAATGCCAATCGAGCTGCACGGTGCTGGTCTTTGAGCACAGGTCCCACTAGAGGACGTTGGGTCCTCATGCCACCTTCATGCAGTCTGTTTCTGACAGTTTGGTCAGAAACATGCACACCAGTAGCCCACTGGAGGCCATTTTGTTGGGCTCTGGGTGCAGATACCGGACCTGCTGCTGGGTTGATGCCCTTCTACGGGCATCAGCTCTCCTCGTGTAACAGCCCGTCTCCTGGTATCTGCTTCATGCTCTGGAGACTGTACTGGGAGACACAGCAAACCTTCTTGCGACGGCACGTATGGATGTGACATCCTGGAGGAGCTGGACTGCATATGCAACCTGAATGGGCTGCAGGTACCTTCTCATGCTACCAGTAGTGACAAAGATGCTAGCAAAACTCAAAACTAGAGAAGAATCAGTCAGGAAGGGTAAGGAGAGAGCAATTGTCTGTGGCCACCAGCTGCAAAACCTTCCCTTTTTGGAGGTTGTCTGGCCGTTGCCTCTCCAGTGCCCCTGTTGTCACTTTCATTTGCACCAAAACAGGTGACAAGTGATTCCCAGTCACCTGTGCTTCCCAACTGGACAGACTGATATCCCTGAGGTTCAATTGACTTGGTGTTATACTGTGATGATTATGTGTTCCCTCTTTGAGCAGTGTGGTTTAATCCCATTCCATTGCTATGCTTATAATTATGCAATATATAATTATCACCTAGCCGCTCTCCCTGGAATGGCAGTTGGTCTTAAAATAATGCTGCTGCCATCAACGACAACATGTGTGAGGTAATCACAAAGAATATACCATTTTGACAATTGTATGGCTGTAAACCACATGCCACAATACTCTTGAGTTTCTGAGTGGTGGTGACACAGAGTCAAGTACTGTATTATAACGAGAGGCTTACTATTGCTGCAGCTCGACCAATCCCCTGTGCTGCTGCTGACAACACAATCACTTTTCCATCCAGTCGGCCCATGGTACGACTACTGTGGTCAAACAAAACAAAGGAAGAACGAATGTATTACTAACACGAGACATTTTTGATTATTGTTTATATGATTATTAGTAAGTAATATAAGTAAGAAAGTCCATTTTAAAATATTCCTCACAAATAGTACCCAATAAAAACAAATCTGAATGAGTAAATGTGTTAGAAAGTGTAGCATGGATTTCGTTTCAATTCCAATGTAACGTTATTTATTTATTCATTTAGCAGACTCTAACTGTATATCCAAGGGGACTTACAAGAACAAATAGGCAGCCAACGTAAGTTATAGGTAACAGGCATCTTACTGGGCTATTGTATTTAAAGAAAACGTATAAATGATCATCCCATTTAATGTTGTGCAGATTAGCGAACATATAAATAAATGGACAAATCGGTCACCAACATCTTGCTTGAGTTCAAGAATTGGTTAAATAAATATTAGCATAATAACACAGATGACGATCATGAATGTATAGATCTACACACTTGCGTTTCCCTTGTATGCAGGCTATGCAGAAATGTGGCACATAGCAGCAAACATGCGCTGCATTGACTTTTACTGCAGCTAAAGAACGAACAAACAACTCTGCATTATATAATCTTTAATCATCTGAAAACATTATCGTTCGAGCGAATTCAGGACTTTCGAAAAAAACTTCTTTTAAACTTACCTACAACTTAAAAGCGTTGAGTGTCAAAGTTCCAAAAGGGAACGTCACGTGTCCGCTGATGTAATTTCTATTGGCTCACTACCAGGAAGTAGTAGGGGCTTGGCAGGGGCGGTACCCGTCACCTGATTTGTTCTTTTCCGATAGACAAAACTGCTGATCTTGGTCATATTGAAAAAATAATACGCCTATTCTATTTCTATGATATTGGTATAGTTAGAATTAAATAGCCTCTTAGATTGACTGGACTCATATATGTATAGTAATAGATGTGTACTTTTTTGCTTGAAGTGCATAAAATAAGTAATTTTATGCCTAAGCTTTTATCTCTATAAAATTATATAAACTAAACCTAAATCATGTAACCTAAATCACGGGTCATTAATATAATAAAATATATGCACAAAAATATGGATTTAACACGTCTATCCTTTAACGAAATGTTTGCAGGCTATACCGTACAGAAACGTGTTTCCTAACGGGAATATAGGAGGTAGCCTAAACATATTAACTATACCCTAAAGCAGATCAATGTCAACATGAAGCCTTCATCATTAACCTCCCTGGTCCAACTGGGAGTCATTGGGCCTCACACCCAGGAGGCAACGTCTAAATCCAGTGGACAATGCCATGATGGAGTGAGTACTTCACTAATTACAGGGCTTCCCATAATGGCCTCTTAAAGGAACATTACATGCAGCTCGAATATTATGTACAACCTTGTGACAAGCAAACCCTGGCGCAGTATAAAACATTGGCTGTACGTCATCTGGTAATGATGTTTTTCATTATCCATGGAACCTTGGGAGAAGTAAATCCATAATTATACATTTATGAAATAATAAAATGTTGTAGGTCTCTATAGTATCATAGCCTAACTGTAGCCATGTTCTCAGGATAAACGATGCTACCTGTTTTGAAAGGTATAAGAAATGCATGATGATTCAGTGACTATTTTCATATTAAAACTGGATATTGTGTCTTTATAGTTTGTCTTTTTGATTAATACTAAAAAATAACAACAAATATCAACCATAAAGGCCTGCCTAAACAGATACTGAACACATTAATATAGCAGCTGCATTATAATTGCAACACATGAATGCCTTATTGCAGCATAACAATACAAACTACTAGAGAAAATATTTTAACTAACTAAGCACATGAAGGCCTTAGTGATTAAACATTGCAAAATAAATCATTTCACAAGGCAATGGCTCCATTCTTTTAGTGGTATAACATGACATACTGGATACTGCTTTGCTTCATCATAGTGTGTCAGAAGACTTGACTCTGTGTTTAAGCCTGTGAAACACTCAATTGCCTTTAATTAACATTAAAGCCCCCCTTTGATGTGCATGCACCAAAAGGAAATCATGTAATTAGCGTGGCATTATTAGTCAAGTCTATATGCACATACAGTACATTAACTTAAGGTACATCGAATGTGCTCCATGTTAAATGACAATAGAAAAAATATGAATTCAAAATAATTAAATGCAGTAGAAAAAAAGCAAAATACAGTGTAAACCCCTGGCACCTAAGCGCATGCGTTTATAAACCCACCTACGAAAATATCCCTGGCTGATTTGACGTGTACACTGCAATGAACTCCAAACTCATACAAACATTGTGTTGACATTTAAGTTAAGTTTATTTAAATTTGAAGTTATGAATATGTCTGAGAAAGTTCCTCTCTTTCACTCTCTCTACCATTCCTTTCTTTTCATGTACATAATAAACCGAAGCGTTATCCCAATTCATTTCCTCTAGAAGAGTATAATTACATATTGATTTGATCAAGCCAATACACTTCTCCCATGATTTGCCGCTTATAACTCCGCATCTACTCAAGTGCCCCTATTGAGGAAGAGGCTCATCCTCAAGCTAATGAGGATTTCAATCTGGAAGATGTTTAAGACAATAAATTGTGTAATTAATTAATGTATTGCTTCTTTTCATTCATGGCTGAGTTTAAGGTTTCTAAACTGTTGCTATAGGTAAGTTTAAATGGCCTTTCAGCTATTTGTTATTTAGTTACCTGCAGTAATACAACAAGATTGAAATTCAATTAAGTTTTTAAATTGTGAAAAAACATGGATTAGCTACAGCATATCTCTCCCAGAGAAATATAGTTCACTTTAGACTATTAATCCATTGCATTTCTCTCAGTAAATGCTGAGATAAAGGATTAAACTGAAAATTAGTTAGAGGTCAGAGCTGTAAGCACATCTGCATTGAAGTATGAACACGCCATGTCTACGTTTGGCCACAAAATGTGCTCTCTATATTTTTAATATTTAAAGTAGAATAAGACCCTTGATTCTTGACTGGATTAGTATCTTCTTCTGCCATCTTCCATCTTATTTTTCATAAACACATATCTAACTTGTCTACACAGCTGATTGCCATCTCTACAGCTCTACAGCCAATTTATTCATGTTTGCTGAATCAAATTGTTGTAGAGTTTATGTATGTTTTTGAGAAGCAAAGGAAGTCAGTGGCAGATGAATACAACTGTGAGTGGCGGTCTAGAACCTCACATGGATGAGGTGTTAGTTTATGGCTAATGTCAGTGGGAAGACTTCATATTCATTCAAGAAGCAGCAGTCTAAGGTTTTTCAGCATGTATATAGGTATTCAGGTTTATATCAGGTATATAGTTTCTTTCCTCATTGTACATTTTAGTACATTTTAACACATTAATCTGAACACATTTTCATGAATAGTTCATACTCTTGTGGTCATTAGCACACAGCTGTGCAACATTAAATTTAAAAACACATTTGGTGATCAACATTGAATTTAAAAACACATTTGGTGATAAGATATGTTTCAAGATAGGATAGTACAATGCCAGATAATGTATTCTTTGTCATACATGCTATGTACTGTATACAGTCAGAAAATACTTCACGAACCACAGTGCAAAGAGCGCAACCATTTTAATCTTTCCATTGACCTCAATTCCTGAAGGTTTGGTTTGCCAAAAATAGGTAAAGATTCCTCGCAGCACTCGCACCTCGCATCCCATAGGTGATGTTTAATAATGGACCAAATATTCCATTAAGTAAAGGCAATCTGACAGGGTTGGATTCTATCAAAAGAAGGGTACAGCAATATTAACCGAAGGATTGTTTCTCCCATTGCGTTTGACTTGGTAGCCACCTGTCACATATCAATGTTTAAGTATTTCTGATTGCTGTTGCTGCTATAGCAATCACCTTGCCTCAAAATTGAAACCTCTGTATGGCCATATCTACCAATCCTTATTTCCAATATCACCTCTTATTGGTTTGCGTCTTCCATCTTCTAACCTTTGATTTCATCCATCTTTAATGATGGGAAGATAGGAGTGTTACCGTTGGTAACACACTCAGTAAATGATATTCATAATTTAACATCAGATAGTGTAAAGTCTCTACTTAGTGAACCAATCCACATATGTATTAAATAGGCCACGTCTATGAATATAAAACATTATTTGTCGAAACATATTATGCAAAGACTTTATTCCCGCAATTGTGTTAGTTTGTGTAAATAACTTTTAGGTGCATTCCTCCATTAGGCCTACATCAGAAGGCCCCCAGAACCCCAAACTCTGTTTACAATGGTCCACAAAACTGTGTATGGCTATAGGGAGAGGGGTAGAGAACAGTGTTAGCCTATAAGAGCTGTAGGGTAGAGAGAGTAGAACATGTGCCACTCAGCACTCAGGTGTGAGATTGGGAATGGCTCTCAGAGTTTTAAACCAAAAAACACGCAGGGGCAGACATACTAACATGTTAGCGCCTGTTTTAGGCATAATTTCGTTGCAACGTGCTCCTAAAAAGATGGCATGTTATGTACGAACAAAACTGCAAATGGCTAAAACTGCGTTCTGCTTGGCGCATGAGCGCAGAATCGCAATTCGCACATGCATATGCATTCATGGGAGGGTCGAGGGGCAAGTGGGAGTTTCGTGCAAAAACATGGGAGGAGATGCGTAAGGAGAGACTGATTACCTATTCTGTTGTATGTAGGAAATCAGAGATGATATCGAACAGCGCGCCGCAACTGACGGTTAGAGGGCGGTGACATGCGCTGATTACGCGATCAGGCGCAGGTTTGGTACTGTACATCCAACGTAAAATGATAAGGCACAGCGTGCGCTTTATGCAGACTGGCCAAGTCGCTGTTTACGCTGCGCTAACATACATACATCTGCCCCAGAGTTTGGTAATGCAGGTTTAACCATAAAAAAAATTCCAGACACAATTGGAGCATCCCCTTAAAGTTCAAGTGCAAGGAGGGTTCTCTGAGTGTGTCTTCACTTCTCTCTGCCGTGAAGCAAATAAGAAGGGGAAAAAAATCAAAGCGCAAAAATGATGAGCAGGGAAGGGATTTTCATCTGTGGTTTATTGGTATCCACAAGATCTGGCTGTGTCACCCCCTTTGTTTGCAGCTAGAGGCCACATCACAGACAGAATGAGAAGCCAAGCTAGCCTTTGATCATTCTTGTGGCAAGACAAAACAATGAACTTCTTCTATCTTGGAGATCAGTTTAATTAAAAACAACATTGTCCACAAAAGAGGTAATTTTTGGGTGTAAGCCAAGAGGCAAGAACTATATAAAATTGACTGAAATTAAATTTTTTATAACATAGACCTTGAAACAACCAGGAACTACAAACACGCTTATTTATAATGTAACAGTAGGCTAACCCAAGTTAAGGGGCAAATGTGTTAAAACATGACCTTGTTTTTGTGGTGGATGTAGACATGCTGTCATATCACATCTACCTCAAGTTTAAAGCCAGGAGGCTCGAGTCTTAGGTGAAGGACAAGGTAAAGGTTTTGTCCTGATAGTGAGCTTTTTTATATTTATTGTTTCTCTGGTTGGTTGGGTTTGCTGAACTTCAAATGCAAACTCTCTTATAGCCTTGAGAAGATAATGCCACTCCTGAGCTATCTTGAAGTGACGAGATAATGTATTTATTTAAAGGCACACTCCTGGATTGTATTATAGCGCCACCACAAATTTCTGCCTTGGCTCACTGTTTATGTTTGAAACAAAACGCTGCACAAAAAGGGCATGTGACTGTAGGGGGAGGGGTAGAGTTGAGTTCAGGTCTCTGAGAATACAGGCGTAGGAGGGGCCCACAGAGTGCAAAATCAAAACATCAGTGTTTTCGCAGTGCCGGTTTCAACCACCAAGGTGTGTGTTCCATTACAAGCCGTGAACACTATTTTTTACCGTGCAACTTTTTCTGCAATTTTGCAGGCCACCAGCTCCAACAGCATTTAAGTAGTTCCGGTCCCCTGTGGTTTGGTCTGAGATATTTACTTACTTCATGCACAGAGAAAAGCACTGGTGTATGTCCACAGCACAGCATGTAGGGATGTGCTGTCTATCAGCCAGCCAGGACACTATCGTTTTTTCAGTTCATCCAAAGACGGTGGATAAAGGACACCCACTCATATCTCCCATCTAATCAATCAATAATTGTGATATGTGTGATGGCAGAAAATGGTCTTCTTTAAGTATTTTAGTGTGTTTAGTTATCATGGTAGGAATACTTGACTCTCTCTG
>JAOEHI010053216.1:0-15524 GCA_025447815.1 Percopsis transmontana | reverse complement strand
TAAGCTGTCCTAGGGTTCTCACACACACACACTCTCTCTCTCACACACACACACACACAAATTCACACACACACACACACACACACGCACACACACACACATGCACGCACACACACACACACACACACGCACGCACACACACACACACACATGCACACACGCACACGCACACACACACGCACACACGCACGCACACACGCACGCACACACACACGCACACACACGCACGCACACACACACGCACACTTCCCGTCCCGCCCCGTGGCGAACACATCCCTCGTCCCTCCCCGCCCTTCCATCTCTCGTCTGCTCTTTCCATCGTGACGCTACATCCGGCTGCTTTTGCAGGGGGCCCTCTGTTTGACAGTTTTCCAGGGGCCTGCTGAGAGTGTGTCGCACCATGTGCACTCACTTCCTGGGTTCAAAGTTCGCTGGTACCGGCCCAGTGCGGCAACGTGTTAATCATCGCTGTGGCACAGTGCATTTGTCTGCCTGTCTGTCTGCACCACGCAGATTGTGGGGAGAAGTGGGGCATTGTCTCTCTCTCAAGCACGTACACGTAGACTAGGGCTGTGCTAAAAAATCGATACAGCAATATTTCGCAAAATATATTTTCGCGATGTACTACATCGATTTCCAGCTCAAAAATCGATTCTTTAAAAAAATATATATATTTTTTTAAAAGATTCTCGTTTTAAACTATGTGTGAACTACAACTACTAGATGTTGCAGTATGGCTAGTTGCCTAGAATTGACGGCCCCCATTTCTGGTAAACAGAAATTTGTATGCAACATGACAAAATTACAGCAGCTCCTTAAAAATATAAAGCCGATGTGTCGTATTTCAGCTCTCTTTTTACATTTTCAGTGAACTATGTGGAATATCGCAATATATCGCAATATGTATTGTATCGCAATTTATCGTGATATAATCGTATCGTGACCCTTGTATCGTGATATGTATCATATCGTGAGGTTCTTGCCAATATGTAGACACAACGCAGCACCGTGAGAAACGCTGGATCTGATCCCTACACGACAGGGTGCGCTAAGCTGTCACAATGCTGCCTCACACACGCCCTTGCAAACGCGCACACAGACAGATGGATGAAGGCCTTTGGCTTTGTTTTGCCTCGGTTCTCAATAGAGACCCAGCTCCGGCTCGTCAATCATTCCGTTACCAAAGTAACATGCAAGTGTTACAGGGGTCCCCGGACTACAGTGCTCACTCCACTGCTGTCGTTTTAACAGATGGGGCTGTCGCAGAGGGAAGGGAAATTATCGTTGCAATCGAAGCCCCTTTCACCATTGGTTACACAACGTAGAGACATCTGTACTTTTTAAGTGGAACGTACAGGTAGGCCTGCCGTGCAAAAGGGAAAACGCTTCCAGCTCACTTTTTGAACTTCTAGCAGTGTTTTATTTTTAGATTTTAGACCCTACGGGAATAGAGATGTTTATGGAGAATCACTCCCTATTTATATGTTATTGTGACTTTCGGGAGTATGGGAATGTTTCTTTGGACACGGAAATGGGAGTGCGATCTCTTGACTGTGACTACAAAATGAGTTTTACTTTGACTTTACACCAAGAGCCGAAGTCTGTCTCCCTAAATGCACAGGCCAAAGTGAGAAAGCAATGATGATGATTTACTAATAATTGCATCTGCCTGTTCTTGGCTAGAGCAAGGCCTCAGGACGTCTCACGTCTGCTGTTAACACTGCTCTTCCCTCACACAGTCCAACCGGCCCAGTGAGAATTGTTTTTGTTGTGTTTTAAAGGGTTGAGTGACACAGAGGGGCTGTCGTTTCCCGTGATGTCAGCGCTCTGTCATCTCTCTCTCTCTCTCTCTCTTCCTATTGTCTGTCCATGACCGCCTGCACCCCCCCCCCCTTCCCCTCATCCCCAGGCAGGATGAGTGTTTGATGACATCATCTCCAAGCTAGCCTCTGGGGAAACGCATGGGAGTCTATATGAGCGCTTGATTTCCCCCCGTGTTGCTCTCTTTGCATCATTCACATGAATCAATCTCACCGGAACGTAGCACCATAGCATCTTTACTTTGTAACAGCCTGGTGTGCTCTTCTCCGCTCTCAGTTCAGTATACTGCTGAGCTAGAGGTTTGTATTGGTGACTCTCTAATTTGGGAATCTGTCAGTCTGTCTGGCGCTGTTTCGTTTGTCTGTCTGGCGTCAAGAATTTCTTTCACTTTTTTTGCTCATTAAAACAGTGGGTAAGTTCTCTCTCTCTCTCTCTCTCTCTCTCTCTCTCTCTCTCTCTCTCTCTCTCTCTCTCTCTCTCTCTCTCTCTCTCTCTCGTATTCTGTCTAGCCCCTGCCACCCTTTTGTCCACATATTAAAGCCATATATCACCAGGATCAAACCCAGTGTGTGAGAGCCAGCGTGATTTAGTGGCAGGCTTCCTCGCTGTCTGTGAGTTTTATGATTGGGGTCGAAGGCCAGGGACGCAGGGATAGACTTCTGACAGGGGCCCTCACGGACTACTGTTTGTTTTCCACCAGGCTAGGCTTGTACTGTAGGGTTATGCACTGGGCCTTGCTCTGGCCCAAACATTCCTTACAAAAGGTGTTGAACTCCGCAACCAGATACATTATTTAAAGTCCTATTTTGATTTAGTTCACAAGTTCCCTCACTGTGATGGCCGCTTAGTACAGTAGAAGGTGTCAGCTTCCACTCAAAAGATGTGTTAACAGATCGCTGTTCAATGGAGCTGTATGAAGGTATTCATGCAGTACATTCACTGGCTCCTGGATTTGAATGACAAACTTCTCTGCGGCGAGACTTGTCATATACTGTAGTCTTGTTTTTGTCCATAACGCCCTGTCAACGTATCCCGTCTATTTCTACAGTATGTGTCGTTGTGTTTTCCACGTCGCCACGGAGACGTGACCCGTTCTTTCCAGCCCTCCCCAGAGAATGCCAGTCCCTTCTACCCGTATACAGTCACACCACACCAGTCCTGCAAGAATGTACCGTGTGGACAACACAGTCAGCGTTGGTTAGTCTTTTCGCTGTGAGTCACCAGATTCACATGCAGCAGGATCAAACGTGAGAAAACCCAGAGAGAATTGTGCCGCCATGGTAAATTACCTCATGAATGTTTTATGCTTCACATGCTACATTACTTGTTTTGTTTTTTGTTCTCGGATTCGGAAGGATGTTTGGCAACATCTCTCCTAACGATTTGGTGACAAGAGTTGCATGATGTTTTGTGTTAAATGACTAAAAGTGTGTTCAGGGAGCGTACAGTAACGGCAGGGCCATTACATAAAGCGTGTCCCCGGGATTAGGAGCTGTCATTACTTGACTGCTCACAGCTCTCCCGCACTCTCTCTCTCTCTCTCCCTCTTCCTCTCTCTGTCACACACACACACGCATAAAGAGAAGTAAAGCTATTTATCCTTGCATTAATTCCGCTTGACATTTACAATCACTGCCCTGTGCGGCTGTGGCAGGGGCCTGCCTTAACTGGGCTGTTGATTGTCAAACATGGTTAGGTCTCTTCAGATCTCAGGCCTCCTTTCATGGGGACCCTATTGTTTGTCTGCGTGTGTGTGTGCCTGTGGGTGGGTGGGGGTGGGGGGCTTTGTGTGTGTGTGTGTGTGGACATGTGTGCAAACGCTTGTCCCACTGTGTGTGGTCATTTTACAAGTGTGTTTGCGTGCTCAGCACGCTATGTTAATATGAAAAATGCACCTGTGAGAGAGAGAGAGAGAGAGCACTTGTTGTACAGGACTCGATTACTGTAGGTCTTTATACATTACATTAGAAATTGGTAAAATGTATTCAAGTTACTCCAATTTGCAGCTTAAAATTGCTTACATTTAAAGCAAATTTCATATATATACAAACATACATACATAGTATATATGTATACTGTATGTGTGTGTGTATATATACTGTATGTGTATGTGTGTGTGTGTATATATACTGTGTGTGTATGTGTGTGTATATGTGTATATATATATATTACTGTGTGTGTGTATATATACTGTATATAAATATATTCAAATTACACTATAAATTTAAATATACCTTTTATATTTGACCGAATTAGACCTAAATTCTACAACATCGAACTTTAATTAACTTGAGAATACATATTACAGTATCATATATGTGGAGATCAGCATTGTACACATGGTAGAATTATGTTTTAGAGAAACAATGCAAGTCAATTGCGGGTGAGTTGCCATTCGCGAACATCTGCGGAAGAACTTGATATTGAGATAAGGAAGCTACAGAGTTTAGAATTTAACAAATTATTATTGTTGTTATAATTATGCCTTGAATTTTCACCCTTTTTAATTTTCTGAAAATGTATTGTATTTATATATATTTATTAGTGGTTGATGCCGACTTCCACAATATGGCTTATGGAAAAACCCATAAGGCTATTAGATATAAATAAGCATTATGATGATAACAATGATAATTGTCATGATTGTTTTTGTCACTATTATTATTGTAAGCCCCTTTCCACTTCCTATGACTCACAAGAGAGGAGACGTCGTTAGCAAGCTAAGGCTTTTTACTGTACTTCCCTTCCCTGGCTTCCTCTCCAATTACGGTCATCTAAACAGTTCAGGGAAGTGGCTGCTTTAATGCACTAATGACATGAATGCTTAGCTGGGGACAGACCAATAGCAAGACAGGCTTACAATGGGGAGGGCTAGGCCCCGCCGATCTGTCAGATATCTCTGTATTGATTTGGTCAGATGACACCACATTCTAATGGAGACATCATGTTGTTAACATGACTGTTATTGCAAACCACTTTTGAAGAGACATTTGAACAAAATACGTGCCTTATCGTTTTCTTGATCATATGCATTAGCCTATGCAGGGGCATGCATTAAGGAAATGATACACTGTATCAGAGACAGAGCGAGACCCACATCCACAGTTCAAGTGACAAATATGAGATGTTTTTTGAGGAAGGGGGGGTCCACAATAAAATGCCACTAAAATGCCACTACCAACAAAACGGTTATTCCTGTTTTGTTGGGACATTACAGCAGCAAAGCCAATTTGGGTTTTAGCTGTTGACAGACAACTTAAAGTCATCATTGTCAATTTTCAGTTTGGTTCTTTTATAGGGGGGAAAAAAAAAAAAAAAGGGGCTACTATTTTAGAATCTGCTTTAGCAGTTGGCAGAAAACGCGAGCACATACCCGCAAAAGGCAGCCTGCCTACTTTCCCTTATAACTGAGGTATGCTATCATAGCCCCTTGTAATGATGTGATGGTCCGCTAGAGCCTCAGCCTCAATGGATGGAAAATGTGAGGAGACCGTCTCGCAAAAGTCCACCGTGATCAAACGCGATCCCTCTGCCCTCCGCCTTCACCCGGTCTCCATCTGTGGCTCAACGTGGAAATGGAAGGGGACTATTTTCTTTGTATTTAGAAGCTTCGTAGTAAATGCTCTGCTTTTCGTCAAGCTCGTGAGCTCCGGGATCAGAGTACCAGGCATGATCGTTTTGATCCCACCTAGAAAGACTTCCTTCCTTCCTTCCTTTTTCTGTCTCCTCCCTGGCCCAGAGGACACACACTGCTATTGCACTAATATCACGGCGTGGAAGAACAGCCAGTGTGAGGAACGAACCTCCTTTATTGACAGCGGACCGATATCTCATTCACTTTAATGACATATCCTGGACATTGTCATTGCGCAAAATAGCCAACTCTACAGCAGAGACGACAAAGGGGAGCGTAGATTGGTCATGTTTCTTGTTGAACTGAGGGAAAGGAGTCAGTCAGGAAGGACATAAAGAAATACTTTACATCAACTTTACAGTATACTTTACTGCAGGAGTGTTGATTTAACAATATTCATTACCTTTTAAAGCTGTTGTAGAAAGTATTTGAGAGTTGCAATGAGATCAGCTAAAAAAGAACAGTAGAGAGCATGGTTTTGAAAAAAAAAAACCCTCCTCTCCTCTGCTCCACTCCGATGCCCGTTTGTCTGCAATTGCGAAGCGCCATTGACAAACCTGTTGTACCTGTGTGAATGCACGCATTCATGTGAAATAACACTAAATGTATAGCTCTAAAATACCTACAGCACCTATTTTTTTTTTTTTTATTATATCTAAATGTAACCTAGCAGTTCTGTGTCTGAAATAGTAGTAGTTCATTTAGGACCACTTACCACAGACAAAATCTTTTTAGTCATAGATTTTTATTAGCATGTTTTGATAATTTACATATAGTTTTGGCAGTATGGCTCTGTTCTAAGTTCTCCGTCTTTTTCATGGCTTCATGAAAAGTAAGGACGGGGAACAGCAGCAGCTTCTATGGACATCTCCCAGTTACACAGACTGGGAGAGCAGCTCGAAATCCCCCAACAGAACATACCAGGCCATCCTCCCTGGCTCTTCCTGCTAATCTAAGAGCCAGCAGAGGATCCAAATGAGCTGAATTAACTGTACAAGTAAGAGCCAAGAGATCTGTGTGAGCAGCCCAAACTTGAAGTTACCCATAACTGGGTATTGAGGAGCCCCTATTAATTATATTGATGGTTGCCTCATTATGAAAAAGAACAGAATTGTTTCTGGACCAGCGTTTACCCCACAGAATGCAAGCCATCACGATGCGGTACAATTACAACATAGCTGTCGACCAGGTGTCAGCAAGCAAGGATAGCGTCTCGTTTCGCTATATGCTAGCAAACCACTGACTGTACCCCCCCCCCCTCCAAAACCAACAGAAGGCGCCTCTTTTGGAAAATGATACTGATGTGAGTGTTTTTTATAATTTATAACTCTGTGTTTACATTTTTCAAGGGGTAGCGAGGCTTGCATTAGATTGGAATCTAATGTGATACCTAAAAACTCGAGGACCTACGTTTTTTTTTCCCTCAAAGCGAGGAACACTCAAATCAGCGAAAGTGCGCTTTAGTGCCGAAATGCATCGGTCTGGTTTTGCATTTGGGTAATCAACTAGCAGTATTGAGTAAAATCCTTTTTCTCATCGATGGTTTCGATTTGCCATGGATCGTCGTCGTTAGCAGCAAGAGAAAATAAACAGGGTGAGTAGTACTGGCCAATACGAAAGTACTGTCAAAGACATAAGCATAAGTTTGCAAACAGCGTGCAGTAGCAGCTAAGCATCTAGATTGAAGCGGCGTTTAAGTAAGCGCCCAGTTTGAAAGTTGCCAATTGAGTGCATAGAAATGGATCAGCTGATATGGGCAGGGTTTGGATTTTGTCTGTCAGCTGGAGTCAGCTGATAGCTGCGCTTGACTACGTGGCCTGCCAGGACTGATTTTTGGGAGGGTAGGACAGGGTAGGCTATATAAGCCTCTACCATTTTTACATTTACATTTACAGCATTTAGCAGACGCTTTTAGCAACAGTCCTGTGGGCGGCCTATAGGACCACAATTTGGATTATCAGCAATCGCTCCAGCATTGTATAATACATTTCAAGCAAGACTCTCGCACACACACTCGCATACCCGCACGCAATGGGATCCTATATTTCAACCTGTCACTCTTCACACTACAGTTCAAATGTGATTATCTAAATAGAGATTCTCCCAGGAAATCAGACCTAGGCCTCTATTTACTCTGCACACATTTCTGGGCCTTTTCAATGTCTCACCTTCACAGAGCTGGGAAATCTCTCCTAACAGCCTGCATCCCTATCTGGGTGAGATCCGACATTAGTCATCAAGGCCCAGACCGTCTGTTTACACCAGAACAAACCACAGGACTGAGTCAGGGTTACCCAACACCAGTCCAACAGAACCAGGGCCAGGCTGCTGGCTGTCAAAAAGTAAAAAAAAAAAAAAAAAAAAAAAAATGCTATTCATAAAGCATGTGTGGTATAATAGCTGCAGATACTATCTGTTGGCAGTATAAACTATAGGTATTCGGACTGAAGGACATTCAGGATTGGTGTTCTTGCCTAAAGAAGTGGGGGGGGGGAGCCCTCAGTGTGGTTGCAAGACTTTTTCTGGCGGTCATGGGATTTAGCAAAATGTGTATGCAGTGGTGTATATGACTGTTGTATATATGTCATGTTGTTTTAGCCGATTGTGCACACATGCATGGCCCATGAGCTGAGTCGATATGTCCCCACTAAAGATTTAGAATTATCACATTAAGATGAAATCACTAAAAGTACTTGGCTCATATATCGCATGTCTACACGTACAAATAAGTACAACATACAAGTACAAATTTCCAAATCAATTAATTTATCAAAGGATTTTTTTCTCCGTTGGCTCATCTATGAACATCACATAATTTACTGCAGACACAGGCTCTGTCTGAATATTAAACCACACCATAAACAAGTTTCCAGAGGTTCGGCCAACAATAACAGACATTAGTAAGCCATTGTCTCCATGCCCGGTTCCATTATTCCCATACATACTGTAAATTGCCCCCCTTTGCTCGTAATTGCATTGTAAAAGCCATTATCATCTGGGTCCATGCTAATCATATCTTGGTAGTTGGGCTCTGGGGTTATTGTTGAACTTTCTGTCAATGTGTGGAGATAGAAATGCGATCCTGGCACCGGTGTCGTTGCAGCTGTTTTGGGGGTTTCTAAAACCCTAGAAAAACGTTGCAGATGTCTTTTGACTCTGCAGTGCTGGACAATAAACGGTGAAGTTGTTACTGTACCTGGACTATTGGCCCTAAGCTACATGGTTTGATTCCAGTGCTTGGTTCAGTGTGGAGAGATGGCGATACAGACAGAGAGAGCCTGACCAATAAAGAATGGATATGGGGGAGAAAGTAGTGCGCAAGTAAGGGGAAAGTGTTCACAGTTGCATGTAAAGTTTATGCTGGCAGCTGTCAGAGAGCAACTTTTTCCATAGAAGCACTTAAAACCTAATCAATCAAAACACCTGCGTCTGTCTGTGTGTTGTATATTTGGGTAATGAGTGCTGTATGTATGCAATGGCTGCATTTAAGTGTGTCTAAGATAAACTACATTTCGCCAAACTGAACGTAGTCTAGTATAAATTTACAGATCTTTACGTAGTTTATATACAGTATGATTTATGAGTTAGTTATTCATCTTATTCAACCAAAATCCTGACGTCAAGTTGGCTACATCATTCAGTTGGGGCAACAACACATAAGAGATGGTTTGCAGACTGTATGCAATATTTATTATATTGGGATAAAAAAAAGAAATTATAATAAATCAGTAGGATCTCTGTTGATCTCACTGATTTGACGAAACGCATTCGAGATCGTGCTATGAATGCACAGTAAAATGATTACTGTTCTATTTCCTGTGGCAAAACTCCGTCAGCAGCACAGTTGAGAGCGGCTCAGCTGAGCCTCCAGGAAGATGGGTACCAGATGGGCTAGATCTCAGCTACTGGCACTGCCTTTTCAGTTCTGGTTCCTGTTGCCTCCAGTGGTCCATTCCAACACTTTTGCCTCACAACAGGAAGATCCTAGTTTCTGCGGCCAACCAGAGCCTTTCTGTGTGGAGTTTGCATACTGGTGTCCCCCACCCCAAAAGACATGCATGGTAGGTTAATACTTCTGCTTTAGAACTGGGTCTTTAGGCATGGTACCATGGCTTCTTAGTTAATGCAGAGGAAAAATGTCCCTAATCCGACACACCAGATGGTTTGTTACACAGAACCATCTGAGAAGTTGTCCTTGGAAACTGTTTGGAAAAGGGCAGGCACTTTAAAAAAATACGTGGCGGGTGATTGGATGAACCATCTGTCTACTGTATCCCCATCTCTACGAGATAACATCACACCTAAGTCACACCTACAGTACGACTCTGATTGGTCCAAACCACTGGTGGTTCTGCCACAAGCGCACAACTTGAAGCCTGGCAAGATGGATTCTTGCAAGATTGTGATCTCGAGAGTCCATCTGCCTCACAAGGTAAAAATTTCCCCACAGGGATCAATAGTGGAATTTATGTAGTAGTTACAGTGCAGTCATCTAGGTAGCAAGCTAATGGTGGGCGATGTACAGTAAGTGTATTTACTGTAGTGAATAATTTATATTGAGCAGTTGGACTACTTTTACATTTTAGTTTGGACTACTTATACATTTTAGTTTTCGGAACATATTAACAGTCGACTATTGACTCCTCAGCTGCTCAGTGTCTTTTTTCCCCTACTACATCTAGGCTAGCTTCTTTTCAAATGACTTACACTAGCGTGACATAACTTTTCTCCAACAGCCTCCTCACACAACATCCATAATTTTAATATGTCCATACAAAGTGTCAACAAATATATTCATATTGACTCAGACTCATGAAATATTCATAAGACACATTCACAATAATGATTCTGGCATCATCAATTGCGGGGGGGAAATATATGGCTCCCAATTACTTTGCCATCAAGCATATTTGGCCTTCCACTATATCATATGTAGTCTTGAATCATAATAAGAGGCAGTAGCACAACCTTCCGCAAGACCCCCCCCCACACACACACACAATTCTTTTCCTCTGAGAGCAAGAGGAGAGAGGCCTACAGTATGTGATTCAGACTCCCTAACAAGCACCATGCATGGTTCTGAAATCTTCTCTAATGCAGTCACTCACCCTAGGGGACGGGAAGTGAAGGGTGTATGCCTTGGAGTGATTTCCGGGGAGGAGTGGAGCACAGTGCGAGCCACTCGGCACATAAACGGTGGGAGTTTCAAACCAAAAAAATTGTTTTTGTAACACTGGTTGCAGCTTAAAGGGCAATTCAGGACATAAATAAAGCAGTACAGTAATACCTACGAGTAGATTTGTGGAAGTGATTTCACACTTACACACTTGCACGAGTTAGTATTTCTACTAACTTTTTATGTTAATAACTACAATTACAATTGGGTCATTTAGACGACGCTTTTATCCAAAGCCACTTACAATGGAATAACTAGCCAAATAAACTTGGCTTGTTGCACTGTGTGGCTTGTGAACTTAGAACAGTGAAGTTGTGTGTGTCTGTGTGTGTTGGCATTCCGTGACTATGCTCTGAGCGTGTGAGAGTTTTGCGTTCTGGTGGATGTGGTGAAGTCTGAGGCCTCGCGTTCAAAGGCTGGCGGCCGAGTGATTTATTTGTTTGCGTTCCCTGTCGTCTTTTAATAAGAGCCTTCTCAATGACCGGCTTCCTCTGACTCCATCAGAAAACCACTCGGACCCATGAGGACGAGCGCAACCTTGTGAAAGAAATGTGAAAGATTACTGTATTATTACTGCAATAAATAAATAAATATGAATGGAAATCATAATTGATTTCTGGGTGAAAGTGGGGCTTGTGAAGCCCCTGGAGAGTGCATCTGTGATTAGGGCTGTACAAACAAACTTGCTTTAATGAGAGAGAGAGAGAGAGAGAGAGAGAGAGAGAGAAAGAGAGATGCTCCAAACCATTCACTCATTCATTATTCAGTACTGGCTACAGAGAAAAATCTATAGAGTTCACTAGGAGGGGAATGAGTCAGCGAAACAACGGGGGGTGTTTGGAGCCGGCTGAGACGCATGGCTGAGGAGACCTACAGGGACACCGAGACTAGAGGGGACAGAACAGGCCAACGTGGGTGAGACTAGCACTGTGTCAGTAATCCGCTCACGATAAGGCGAACAAATCGGCATTTAATAAATAGAATAATTCCAATGACATACCACACAATAGAGCTTAAATCGCTGGTCTAACCGCTGGCGGGCTCTGCGTCTGTAGGGTTTGCCGAAGGTTTAGGACCGTCGGGATTAAAAGCTCATCATCGGCCATCTCCAGGAAGCAGCCAGACGGTTACATAGCAATCGTTGTCTGTTGAAAGCAGAGGGGGGGGAGGCATGGATGAATGGCGTGTAGCTCAGTAGCATTCATCGCCCGTGCGTGACTGCATGTCTCACGGCACCACAAGTGGCCACAGTCATTTCCACGGGCTTCTCTGAAGGCCGCCCTAATGCCGAGGAAACGGGGTCCTGCCTAGTGCGTGCCTTTGACATGGAAATGCCGCGGCGTGTAACCGAGCCAAACGAATGGAAATTAATTGATTTTTAAATAGGGATTGGAAATAATTGTTTACTTTTTACTGAAGGACTGTGAAGATGAGAACTTGATATTGAGATACAAAAAAATGCAATGCATTCTGGGAAGGAGGATCAGTGGTTTTTCTTTTAGATGTGCTGGGTGATGTGTTCGGTACCTGCCAGCGCTTTTATTCACTTATTTTTCTCTGTTTCAAGGTTTAATATCATCTGTCTTCATGTCTGGAAAACTTTATTTTACACTGTCTGTTGTACTCTTTTCCTATGTGTATAGTATTTTGTCTTTTCTCTCTCTCTCCTCCCCTCCCTTAATACTAAAGCCCTACAAATTAAAGCCTAAAGGGAAACTGATCATATCCTACGTGATCACAACTATTATATCACTTTCACTGCGGCTTGAAAAATCTCCTCTGTCTGCTCTCAACCACCACACATGAGGATGGATTGTGGGCCAGCTGCCCCCCCCACCCACTAACCTTGTTTCCAGGTTGCTTGGAGCCACACAATATGTTAGCAAGTGGCCTAGGTATAGCCACACAAACATGTATTCACATGGGTACAGACGCACACACAGTTTGTGTGTCGACACTCTAAAAGTGGCTGTTAAAAGCTAGTGGTAGCTCTAGCTAGGTGATCTGTCACTGGCCTGGGCTAGTTAGCTCGCGTGTTTTCCACTGCACTCAGACTCTTAATCATCGTGACAAAGCTGTAGCATACCGCAGGGCCGCTTAACAAACAGTCCCGTTTACGATGCGGGCAGGAAGTCCCTGCGGATGTAGCTGTTTAGAGGCAGAAAACAGACATGAACAGGGCTCGGTAATGTGCAAACAAACACACACAGTAATACTTTTGCCTTCCTTCTGCCCCACCAAATCTACACAGATAAATTAAGACACAGGGAATATGTAGCCTATGTTTGATACACGGGACACAACAAGGCTCAAACTCAAGGACAGTTTAAGGTTAGCTCTCAACAAGAAGTCAAGAGATGGTGTAGAAATAGGGTGGAGGGGGGGCTATTGGAGGAGATAAAGGAGATTATTGTAGCGATTATCAATAACAATCAATCTGAAAATGGTTTGAAATATGAATTGCAGTGAGGGTTCGCGGGCCACCTGTTTCGATCCCCTCCTTTCTCTTCCATTTCTCTTCATCTTGGCACAAATCTACTGTACACACACCCACAAACAGACTCACAGATATACAGATAAACAGCCCATCATTCATTCTCGCGCTCCGATAGGCCTCTTATCACAGCACACTGTAGAAACCCATTTGAATTCCTGGTGGAGTGTAATGCAAAACGCTCCACTTGCCGCTTCTGTAGACACAAAAACGAAAATGATATTCAGGAGCTGTGTCAGCCTGCCAGCGATATCACTGATATGATACAGAGAGAGCACGTCTGCCCCGACACCACCTCACCGTTGCGAAGAAATGAAAATTGCGGTGGTCTCTCAGGCTTCTTGTTTGTGGTGTTTCCATGAAATCTGTTTTAGGAAAAGTGTCATGATGTGAAATGTATCATTTAACTTTAACTCTTAGTAAATACGATTTTTATTTTTCACAGGCAAAGGCTTAAATTACACATTCCTTAGCTTTTTTTAAAAACCGCATCATATGTTTGAATCATGTACTGTTATGTTCAGAATTTGTAAATATGTTGCAGGTTTTGTTAATTCATATGGAAAGATCTGAGCGGTACCGGAATAGAATTCACTTTGTTTGTCTGAGTGAACCTTCTAAAACTGAACAAATGTCACGCCATGAGTTATGTTTACTCTCGGGCTGTCAGTAGGCCATGTGACGTTGTTTCTAAACATGTCAAGCGCTTATGGCTTATTTTTGTTATGGGACTAATCCTTTTCATTTCTAGATTGGTTGTATTAATGACTGCCAGATGATAAATGAAGGCAAAAGAACGATGGACCACCGTGATTGAGAGAGTGCAGAGAGAGACCAAGTCATAATAAAAGGGCTTTTATAGCAACTTTGGCCATTTTTGTTGACTTTGAAGATGCCTATAGATTGTAATTTCAGTGTTACGCCAGAGTTGGACAGATACACACATTTTTCACCAGTTTAGGGTAAACTCCTTTTTTTCCTCTCAAGACTATGCAAGTCGTACAGCATAGTTCTTTATTCCCTTGTTCTTTAGTTTCTGACCATATGTGGCAGTAAACCTGAAGGCTTCCTACACAATGTCATTCGTCTAAGCGTCATATCGTCTTCGGCTTGCTTCTGCACCGCGGAGGTATGCAATAGCAAGAAAGATTCAATGGCAGGCAGAAAGGGGGATGTTTGAGTCTGTTAAAGCTGAGCGAGGAATGAGGTGATACCGAAGGCACATGGTAATATGGCTCCTGTCAGCACACAATGTCTAATCCCTTCTGTTAGATAAACACACGTACACGCAAACACACACACTTTATAAATACACAGACCCCATGCATATACAGTGTTTAGACTGTATATGCAAATCCATGTAGATTGCTTTCATCTAAATCCACAACTGCCTTAATATGTTGTATTAATGTCTGCGACGTTTTATTTCAACATCCAGCCTTACTCAAAAATCACTTATCAGTATCCTATAAAATGCATTACATTTCACAATGGTTGCTTATGTTTTACAGCTAGAGCCATTTGTCTAGTCTAGATATTATCCAACTGGATACATTACATCTTGATTTCCAACACACATGGCTGTACATGTCACTTACTTGTATAATATTTACATGGTTTAACATTCACTGTCATTTGCTTTGGTTAAAAGCAACTGCTAAATGTTTGTGCACTAACTGGTAATATACTGACGCAAGTTCAACAACTAACTTTTTTAATTTTACCCCATCAATGATCTTGTACACAGTAAAATGTAGTGTTAAAAACATTGTATAATTACAGTTACAGTGACTGATTACAGTGAATCCCATTTTGTTCCTTCCATGTAGTCGAGTACCTGGAATATCTATACCAGCACCACCATCCACACACACACACACACACACACACACACACACACACACACACACACACACACACACACACACACACACACACACCCCACTACCCCCCATCCAGTTGAGGGACAGAGCTGTGATCAGAGCAGTGACCTTCTTTCATCATCGTTCCTCACATCTCCCACGGCCAGAGGCCGGTGCCACAGCTCCAGCAGAGCCCCAGAACAGCCTGCCACTAAATCACTGCCAGCCCAGCCAGGAGGCCTCGTCGCTGGGAGGAAAGCAGCGCCGGCGTCAGGCCGAACTCTGCGGGGGCTCGGCCATCGCTCGCATCTGTAAATCAGTCTGCCTCATGGTTTCCCAAGACCGCCTCCCAGCACGGGGGTCGGGGACGGGGACGATGTGGCCCTCAGAGGTCACGGGGAACCAAAGGGGCCTCCCCGCTAAAGGAGGGCTGAGAGAATCTTGGAAGAGACAAGAGTACTGTGTGTGTGTGTGTGTGTGTGTGTGTGTGTGTGTGTGTGTGTGTGTGTGTGTGTGTGCGTGTGTGTGTGTGTGCTA
>JAOEHI010053215.1:0-15525 GCA_025447815.1 Percopsis transmontana | reverse complement strand
TATTTTTTTTTAATCAGGAAGGGGGTGGGGGGGTCAAATGGGGGGTCAAGGCGTTTTTGGGAGGGTCTTGAGACCCCCCCTGGCGCGGCCGGTGTGTACGCCCTACCTATACAGGGTAGGATTTATACTAGGCCTTTCCTACATTGTAGAAAACTGACCTAGGAGTGCTTTTGTTCTGACCTAGAATACAAAATTGATTCTACTTCAGTTAAAACATTTTGGACTGTACATTCTTTGTGTATACTAAAACCAACAGGCTGAATACAGTGACACAGAACAGGCCTAGATCACCAGCAGGGGCCTGATAATGGAAATTATGGCAGAGACCAGGGGACACTATCCGAGTGGTTTGTTACATTCTCGGAGCAATACCTTGACATGTCAAATTGTAGCTAGTCGACAGACATCCTATTAGGAAGGGAAAGGATTCACATTTGTAATTCACTATAGCTGACAAGGCTAACAAGGCATTTTTTATTGAAAGTGTTCACAATGCGAGTCTGGAGAAAAAAAATAGTTATGCCTTCTCTATATTATTCTCTCTATTTCTTAGGGCGTTTTCAAACAAGAACTTTTGGGCAAGTGTGAACACACTAATCGCACTCGGGTGAGGACCAAAACAAACTTCAAAGTAAATCAAAACATATTGGGGGTGAAATACTTTTGGGAGGTCATTTTAAGGAGGTAACTGGTCAAAATTTTGTACAACAATAAAACGTGTGTGTTGATTATCAGTGAAACACAGAATCAGTAAAAGTACAGAACCACCCACTGTTGAGACTTTCTTGGACCGTGGAATCGGAGAAAGTCTTGATTGCTAGCGCCACAGGAAGGAGTAGGAAATAAACTATTGTTTGGGCATGTTGCTGCTATTTCCCCTATCCACTCTCCTGTTAGCAGGACTGGACAAAGGACACCGCAGTCAGGGTCACACTCTGTATTCACATCATATTATTATTAGCCTGTGTAAACACGCACAAGAAGTTAAGCAGCGTGCTGTGCACTCAAACTCAATTTTCCTTTTGGGATAAATGAAATAATCACGAACGAAACATTTGTTTGCTGTTCACGGAAAGAGAAAAAAGAAAATGAAAGGTATCTCTCATCTTATCTGATACTCTTGAAACGCTACTGCGCCACTTGACTGCTACGCAGCCTGCAGGATGTGGTTTTAAATAAGTCACATCCAAATGGTTCACAGTTTCCACTTAGATAGCTGACAATGACATTTACAAAAAAAGAAGAGGTGTACACTGTAGAACAATAGGGCACAAGACCAGTAAGAGGAGGGGAGGCATGTGGTGTTTCAACATGTGGGTAGGTTGTTTTGTTGATGAAGGTTGTACAGCTAAGAGGCCACTCAGTCAATAAATAGGCCAGGATGTACCTCTCCTTCTCACTCTCTCTTCCATAGCTTTTGGAGGGTATCACAGTAAGCTCCGTAAAAACAGTAATGCAGGCATCGTAAAACTGCTAGAAAGGCTATAATTTCTGCACCCAATTATGCAAACCAATTTTACAGCATCAACTACTAATACGATCACAACATCTAAAGTGCACTAATAACTTTAAATGTGTGGGCTTGGTTTATGAATCTGTGCTATTCATGTACTGCTGTAGCGTATACACACTACAATTAGGTCATTTACCAGACTTACAATGTCATGCTGCTGTTACATGGAGCAGGTAGAGGTGAGGCATCTTGCTCAAGGATGCTTACAGGGAGGTCAACTCTGGGGCTTGAACCTACGACCTTCCAGCTGGGAGTCCAACCCCTAGACCACTAGACTATCGTGCCCCAGAGGTCTGCGCGGGTTTTGAGAAATTCAGTTAACCACCGTGGTGCCATTATTTGAGTACTAAAAGCACGTTGAGTAATTGTGCACATTATATGCTTTTTTGGAGCGGCTGGGGTGCGCTGGTGGCTGGTACTGCGCCAGCGGACATTACATCATGTCATGTTTGCCCCCTCTAGGTACCTTATCCCACATTGGTCAGACCAAGCCTTTATATAGGCTACCTGGTCCTAGACAGCGCACAGCATGAGACCACTTGGAATGCAGTGTCATTTTATGTGTGAAATGAGAGAGACTATTACATTTGCAGCAACAAATTACATTTTCATTGGCAGGACTCTATGATGTTGTGATATATTCCAAAATGTCTTTTAAATATAAAGTTTGAATACATTTGTAAAAGATGATGATGGTTTTTTTCTGTAAGGGAAAGGATTGCCTAAACGAATAAATAAAGATGATCAAAAACCTAACTTGGATAAAAGTGGAATATAAAATTCAATGTATTGGACAACTGCGTGACAGAGATGAGAGGGTATAGCTTTAAATACATGTTATCACCCGTCCCTAATGGTAGCCTTGTCACATCAGAATGGGTGGGAGAGGATGGACTTACTGCTGAGACACAGCAGCCCTCCGCCGGTCCAAGAGAACGATGTGTCTACTCAGTCCCGTTGCTAGGATACCAACATTCCTCCACACATGGGAGTACTATGGGTCCTTCCTCTGCAGCCGGGTTAGCAGGGGTCTGGGGGGAGACTAAGTGCCATACAGAGGGAGGGTGGGGGGGTTGCTTACCCACTCTGACAGATACTGTAGATGACAATTCATGAGGGCTGCATGTGTTATTGAAAAAAAAAAGGCATGTCTGCACGTTTGTATGACATCGTGTCGTGTGTTTAGAGAGAGTCGTGCGGCTGAATCAATAGATTCTGTAATCTAGCTGCCTCATTTTCCAAGATGTTCCGGACATTAAAATGCACCCAGCATCCGAAACAGTGTGTGAGGCATGAGAGTGACTTCCTCCGCCAGGCATGGCAGATTACTGGCTCGACACACACACACACACACACACACACACACACACACACACCAGCGTCTAGACAGGGAAGCCAGCCCACGTTCACGTCGCCCCCCTCCCCTCCCCTCCCCTCCCCCACACACACAGCTTCATACCTACAAAAAGGATTGCAAACAATATGTGTCGATATGGTTTATATGCACACCCACACACACCCTAGATGCGCTAAGGCTGCATGATTAATAGCGGACATATTATATAATTTTTTTCTGGCTTCACAGAATGTCTGAACATAAATGGAACCAGACAACTAATATTTTCTAAAACACCTTTAGAACAGTGACAGACATGTTGAAAATACGCTGATAAAAAGCTCTAAATGGATTGGAATTAAAATGCCAATCACATGTAAAACAACCTTGTTTGTCTGTCTGACACGTGAACTGTTATCATGTGCTATCTTAATCGCACTCTTCCTTATCTAAACTTGGTGGAGAGATGAAAACATTTGTACTACAGATGCTCTCAAATCTTGCCAAATCTTATAAAAGACAGATTGCACAAAAACGTCAAAAAATATATATTAAGATTTTTAAGAGAAATCAGCCGGCTACAAGCTGGCTTGAGTTGTTCCACATGATTTTATGAGAATCTGCTCAACTGTAATGGAGGGACTTTATAATCAATTTATCTGATGAGAAATTACCTGTCTTGGCACTTTGTTTGTTGTCCTTCACAGACAACTAAATCAAATTGGTTAGAAAAACACATCTAAATTGCCAAACTATTTTAGCGTAACTGATCAATGAAAGCAAATATAAGGTCTGGTTTTGTATCCCTAATCATAGAAAAAGACAACATTTTTAAGCAAAAACGTGCATGGAAAAATCAGTACTCCAAGGGATATAATCTAAACAAGGATAGGGACATCCTTTTCTACATACTGTACCGCATGGTACAAATCAAACTCAGCTGTACATGGTACAAATCAACACATCAGACTTTCTCCAATTTTGTGATACAGTATTTTAAAAAACATCCGAGTCTGGAGACAAATGTAATCAAAATTTAAATCTAGCAGATAGCAGATGCCCTGGCCATTAGAACTAGGAGGATGTTAATTTCCTCCCCTTTCCGGTTGACTTGGGGAGACAGCTGCTATGTTATTATTATGGCTAGAGTATTAATTATTCCCTTTTTCATAAATAAAAGTTTTGTTGTCCATTGATAGAACCCAGCATATTGGATCCGTGCTTTCAAGTAAAATAGAGGCACCATCATCTGAATCACAGATGAAAACAACAAAAAAGATCTTTCTTGAAATACAATAGGACTAATTATACTGCATACAGTCAAAACACTGAGGCTAAAGTAAGTAGCACTAAATCCTCCATGGCAGCTCATTAAGCCACTGGTATAGACCCCGAGGACCCCTGGGACAGAATACATTATGGCTACCACAGAACAGTTACCTCTTTCCGTCATAAGCCTCCAACATGTGGAGAGCTTATTGAAACTCTGGATGATTATCGCTGGCCTGAAGTAGACCGCCTTGAGCAAAAGGAATGAAAACGCAACATCAAAGAGGCCTCTCCTCTTTATGTTTAGTACTGTGTACCATTTAATGGTGCTGACCCGCTTGACGACCTTCAGTTTAGCTACCTCGTTCCTGAGGCTGTTTGTAAATCACATAGAAAGTGGAACAGGAACACTGAGAGTCTGTTCAAAGGGAGTAGTATAAAGACTGGACTCAGCACAGGGGTGAATTTGACTCTGACGTGACCTCAAACCCTAAATGGATTTATTAGGTTCAGCTTCAGAGTTTTCTTTTTCTGTCAAAAGGACTACCATCTTGTCTGGGTGGTTAAGATTAAGCTAATTTGCAAGCAGGCGATGCTTCTATGCTGGAGTGTCAAAACCCATGGCAGGGCAGAGTGAAAGGGTCCATTGTTGCCCTCTTATGGGCACCGGCCGTGTCCATAAAATGTTCGTCGAAGTGTGAAGCCAACTGAGGGCCGTGGTTCACTCTATGGCGCTCTCCCGGGGTCTATGACAATATATCTGTCACAGTAAGTCTAAGCCCATCAACGTGGAGGTACAGCCGCCGTTGTTTGCTTGTCGGACTCTTCATTCTCGTCTTTTCAAGCAGCCCCGTAAAATTGTTCTTCTGGGCCATATGGCGGTCTACACACTTCACCCTATGTACAGATAGGGAGTCACCTAGTATAGTAATATCAGGGCATTTTTACTTTTTTAAAAAGGAGTCTGCAGTGAAAAGTGAATGAAAGACAAAAGAGGTTTGGACAGAGGCTATGTGCTGAGTTCAAAACTGCAACATTGAAATTTTAATGCACATTCCTTTCAGGACCTCCAAATATCACAGAGATATTAAGTCATAATAGAAAACAGGATGAGGTTATGATACCCAAAGTGTGAAACCAACATAACTATGTAAATGCAACCCGACCCAAACATACATGCACAGAGAAAAGGTGTCGCTTCTGCAAACAACCTGCAAGCCATAGAACTGTACACATGAACTGTGAACTGTATTTCTCAAGTGAGGGCCAGCTGAGAAAGTGATTTCAAGTTAATCCACTTTAAACCACGTAACTTCCTGAGTCAAACAAACTGAAAAAGAAAATACAGGACAGACTCCATTAATGACGGCACGGACCTCGCAGCCAAACAATGTCCTGCATGGCCTGGCCATCAGTTGGAAATCCTCAAACAAAACCCCAGATTCCGGCGTTTTATCATCTGCTTAACTTCTCTTTTATCTGCAAAGATACGAAAGGATGGGAAATGGGGAACTACTGTAACTAAGCTTCCAAAAGGCCCACCCGTTAGAGCTAGAGATTTCATTTGGTATGTTTGTATTCTTAATGTTTGCTGTGCATTCAACGTTATCACCAATAGAATCATTTAAAAGCTTGCAGTCATGTCTGGGTGCATGTTACGGCTACAGAGGGTAGCCGTCTATGTATTTTACTGTTTACTGTTTACTATGTACTGATGGTTATCTGTATGCTAATAAGGCTGTGGGTTTCCCGGCTGAGGATTGGGTGATTCCTGGGGAAGTTCATCCAGGTCCCGCCTCCCACGTTGAGGCAGAGAAGTCCCTTAGTCCTGATTGTCTGCCAGTCACCCGTGAGCGCCTCGTTGTTGAGCAGAGAGCTGACCCAACATTGCAGCCGTGTTTCGAAAGAGTGGTAAGTGACAGCAACAACGCAAGAGGGGAAAAAGTAATTTATTCCTTAGATAAGGAGGTCCAGCAGTACATAGTAAACAGCAAACAGTAAAATACATAGACAGCTACCCTCTGTAGCCGTAACAGTGCATATGCAATGTGGATATAATAGTGAAAAGACAATAGTGCTGGAAATACAGTATACCCCAGACCAAAAGATTTTCAAAAAGGTGTCACTTTAACAAAAAACTATACCACACCCACATTTTTTTATTCATTTTGTAAAAACTCCCTTTCTAGACTTAAAATAGTCTAAATAAATACAAAAATAAGTAGTAGTTTGTGAGCCAGATTCTAATCACCAGCATACCACGGGGACATTTTGCATGATACAAATATTTATATTCCTATACAATCACATCCCATATCTGCACACAGGCCCCTCGCTGAGATACACAGTCTCTGGAAAAACTGGGCCAGTGCAATTGTCCCTTGAGTAAGGTCTGACATACAGTAGGCCTATACATTGGCATGTACAGTACATTGACTCAATGTTTCTAGCTGTGAAGTGGGGGACCCACTAACCACTGCTGGTGGAAGATAACATCACAATGTTCACCGTGCTGTTACAACTGATCAAAACTAAATGGAATCATGTAGTACCAAATCACAATTTAGATGCATGCCCAGATATCTTGGTATGGTGGTTTGGTGTGGTTTCAGGGGGCCTCTGAGTCAGAAAAAAGTGCAGTGAGATGCTGCATACATCCTGTGCTGGGTGTAAAGCTGCGACAGCTCAAGGCTGCACCATGAAACCCAGTAATAGACAGTTTCATTGGAGGGGGAAGGAAGGAAGCAGGTGGACAAAAAAATGCCACCAGATGTGTTCATGTAACAGAGCCCTCTGTAGGTTTGCTAGCTGCACCTCACACACACCGCCTGCGTCTCAGTATAGCAAATGAAACACCACTATGGTAACCCAAGTCCCAGCTTGAGGGGTTACAATAACATTTCAGTGGATATTTCCACAGCCCACCATGGAAGTTATTATCAAGGAGGTGACGTTAGCATTGTGAGCAGGCACTGTTAAAAAGAAAACTATGGTGTAATGCGGCGTTGTGGGGTGGCGAGAGTAGTCAAGCGTACTTTAATACAAAAACCAAAAACGCAAAGTACAAAAACAGCAAACAATGATCGGCACCTAGTGCTGCCGGGAAACTTAAATAAGGTCCCTAATCAAAACTAAGGTGTCGCACCTGCATGGGGCTAATCCCCCGCAGGTGCGCAGCCAGGCCGGGAGGTACAGAGCGTGCATGGGTTATGCACGCCCATCGTTACATATGGTCTATTCAGTAGAGTTGGAATTCTGAGTTGTTAAGACAGGAAAATAAAAATGACTGTGAATGAACATAAAAATGTACATCAGACCTAAAGAAATACAATTTAATAACACAAAAAATCTGAGGTTTCCACTGTATACAATACAATTATTAATCAAGGTCATTAATATGAAGAAATGTATACTTTTTTTTTTAGCTACAAAGCATCAGTAGTTGATGGCATACCATTTGGGTAGGCAAAGTCTCTGAAAGTAAAAGCTGATCAGGTGTCATCTTTGGATTACCTGTCTTAAGAAAATTTCCACATGTTGACACAGTCTACATCTCTTGGAACAGAATATGCTCCAGACATGATTATCACAGCTGGGCATTGCTTTAGAGAGCTAGAGTTTTTCAGGATATTGAGCATCGTAGTCTATTCTGATAGTGCCATTCCTGTCAAAAAAGCTCACAGCCTGGTACTCTGAACATCATAGGTCTTTTGAACTTGAGGACAGCAACTATAGTGAGGTCATTGTTCTTGATGTTGATGACTTTCTGTTAACAGGAAACAAAAGGCAGATGGAAGGACTAAATATACCCTAAGAGCTAAACGTGGTGAAGGTAACCATGTTCCTGAACATCCAAATGAACACAATGACTATTGACATTCTCTTGGTGGCAGCAGCCAAGAAAGCATGAGTAGATGAGTCATTCATAAGGGAGAATATGGACTGGAGATTGGAGGTGGTTGAGGAGCAACCCATGGTGATGGAAATCCAGGACGGATGGCCTCCTTTGAAGAAGCAGTCCAAAAGCAGCAGTTTGCAGCAGAAGCAGTTTGCGGACTGTCCTTGGGGACATGTTGTGTTGATTTCTGTACTCGAGAGATCTTTAAGGAGTTTTGCCGTATCACAAACTAAGATTTGTTGAGAACATTCAGAGCTCAAAAAGGAGCTTTTGGGAAGGAAATTGACATCCTAATGACACTTAATGATGAGGTATGACAGAAAGATCAAAAATACTTTGTTAAGTCATAATCAATATCACTGTCTAGCACACGGCTTTGTTTTTGTACTATTTAAATACAGCTTGGTATTTTTTGATAGAGCAAACATCATCCGAGATCGTAAGGATGCTGCACTTCAAGGCCTTCCAGGGTTCCTCCGCGAGGAGCCAGAGGAACTTTTCAAATGGTGTCTTGTAAGTAAAAATAACAATCTTTCCGGTTTAAGAAGTAGGCAGAACTAATTTCAGAAGCAATTTCCATATTAGAGAAGGAAAAACAGAGCTTGAGAGAGAGGAAGGCAAGTGGCATGTTTTCAGAAGAAGAAGAATAGTTTTTGTGTTTAGGAGAACACTTGTATACCAAGGAAGTGGCTGTGGGCATACTGTTTGTTCTAGAGGACTGTCGCAGAAACTTCCTCTCCAAGGGTGTAAGTTTGGAGGAGGCAGTAGTTCTGCAGGACATCCCAGATCTTCCCTCTGCATTGGCATATCTTTTTGGCCTTCTCTATGCCCTCAATATTTACTACCCAAAGGCTCTCAAATATACTTTTGATGCATTACATTGGCATTGGCTCTGATTGCACACAGCATGTGAGATCGCTGAAAAACAAACTCTTACTTGAAACCATGGCAATGCATGTGCAGTAGTGCACACAGTTGTGTGGACAATTACTTTGTGCAACTGTTAATCAAAGATGTCTTTTTGAGTAGTTTGATTTTGAAAGCAAGTTGGATGTGGCATATGTCAAAGGTAACATGCATTACTGTATTTTGAAAACTTGTTTCAAGCTGGGTTGTCATGTTGGCAACATTTGTTTTCACTTTGCCTAACTTTTTTTTAAACAATTTAATATAGGAAGAGGAGGAGGAAGGAGTTTAGGATATACTGTATAAGGAAATGCTGTGTTTTTACTGTGACATTTCGGTGACTTGTGAATTGAAAACGATTCGATAAGTAAGCAGTACATGGCCTTTGTGTTTTTTTTATAATTTTTTTTTTTTGTTTGACCAAAGTTTCACTGGTATTCTCTTTTTTATTATTAAAATACACACTTCAGTCACAGTCAAATAAAGTATGTAAAATGGGCATAATTGAAAGAAAGAAAAAATATATTCTTGATTAGCTTTTTGTAGTTCTGTGAACAACACCATTTATTGAACTAACAAATATGCATTGGCAGAATGAAGAATTAATCGTGATGCCCATTAACAAAACAAATCAATATTAATTGGAACAACAATGTGATATTAGTTGAGGTAATAGCATGGCAAATCATTAAGAAAAATTTTAAACCAGGCCTACTTTATTTTTTTTATAGCATGCAAATGACCCATATGATGAGAATGTGAATAAAAGTATTTTGATTCGTTAGTGCATCAAAATTTGTGCTTAACCCGTTTTAGAGAAATTAAAAGTTACGTTTTTTTACAATGACGTTATGTCACTCATCAAGTAAATAATGTTTAATAACTTAAGAAATAATGATGCACATACTGTATGTTAATTTTTCGTGCACAAATGAGTAATTTGGGCTTTAATGGGTGTTGGTTGACGTCACGTCATAAAAAATTAGTAATTTCTCTAAAACGGTTTGAGCACACATTTATATTTTGTGCACATAAACGTGCACAAATTAATCAAAATACTTTTCACAATTCACAATCTCATCATATGAGGTGCCAACTTCACGGAGGTATGCAAATGAGCATGCAATTTAACCAAATAATTTGTTTGACTTTTTGAGAATTGTATGTACTGTATTAATATGCTGTCTCTGGAATCTGTGACTAATTTCCCAAGGATGTTGTGGATGCGGCAACAAGGGTTGACTTTTGCTGGTGTCATAGTGTGGTAGTGTGTGGTGTGGTGTAATAACACCCTTGCAACTTGTAGCAAATCTGTAATGTCTACATGCTCATAAAGAGGAGCATAAAGCAACAATGCTAAGATTACACTCCAAAGCAAACCCGAATACTGTGTATTATCGACATAATATGTGTCATCAATACATCTGCTAATATCAATATAAGATAATATTATAATATAAGATAATATTATAATATGAAATGAAATTTTGGATAATAAATATCCACAATATAAGAAATACAGATAATAGAACATCAAATAACGCATAGTACATAGGCTTTCTGTAAATTTTTTATACGCTATTTGACACCTGGAAGAAGCTATCAGAGGCCGTTTCCACTTATAGTCTCTTGTAGTGACACAATGTGTCTCCTTTGTGCTTTGGCTGAATGAGCCCCTCAAAGTCAGGAAAAGAAAGATGACAGCAGAACCCATCTGGGGACACGTATACTAATCTATGCTAATTTTGCGACTATTTTCGCTACTTTACTAATACTGTTACACTACAGACAAGAGGGGTCATGGTTGAGGAGTGCCATTGATTTCTGGGCTAAATGTGGGCTTGGAACTGGGATTAGGGCTGTACAAATACACCTGACTTTACCTGTGTGTCATACCACTACTATACCCCAAACGAATGCATGAATGTGCCACATGTCCCCCGAAAGGGGAAATGTAAAAGAAACGTCTGTGGTTCTATGGTCATGCTGTAGTCTATTCTGGTATTCAGATTAGAATTTATCTGAAAATCTTTTAACTTAATGCACTTAGTTTCATAATATGTTATCAGATATTTAGGGTATTATCTCACTAAAGTATACTTTTATCTTAAAGTCAATGATAGTTTTTTGAGTTTTCTTTTTTTTCTTGAAATATTTTTGCTTGCATGTTTTTAACTAACTTTTTTTTATCTAACTAAATCATCCATATATCTTTACAGTTTAGGGGGAGAGCTGTGTGTATAACACTAAAGCAGAAACAAGTCAACCTCCACGACATGTTTTGCCCTTCATGTTTATAGTGGAAATACATGTTTGTATACAATATCACATGAATCCATACCTCACTGGATGTCTAAGCCTAGCACAACAAATTAAAAATAATACGGTCACCAACTCAAAATATATCTCTTACTGCTTGCTTGCTCGGTCTCACTCATATTCCATATGAGTGAGACCGAGCAATGTATGAGAAGATGAGAAGATGACGGTCCATTTACTGCGTTTGCAACTGCAATAGGGCCTTGAGTTATTGCACGTCGACATATTGGACTGGCCGGTTTCTACAACGCTTATAGGTTTCTCAAGTAAGCAAATGTGTTTTTCATGATTAACATTATCCTCCTTTGTGTTTTGGGACCCGCTGGATGGACTACTTAACAGGCCGTATTGCAGACAAACTGGAGGTCTGTTACGCACAATTTTTTTATTTGACCCATACAGCATCTGTGATACAACGATATAAAAAGATACCATCATTTCCATCTTAAAAACACATACACACACGGGGTACACACTGGAGGTACCACAACAGTCCAGTAGCCAAACCAGAGGTATTTACAAGCACTGTGGGCACTGAAGAGCTGGTGGCCGTCTGCACAGCAAGGTGCCTTTGGCAAATAATCTACGCTTGTGGTGGCCAGCTGGTGAATACTTGTACACGGTTTATACTGTTTGTGCGTGCCAAAATCCATTCTGTGTATGCGCACGTGTGTGGGTTAGGCTGTGGGACATACCTCTGGTTTTCAGCGTATGAGGCTTTTATGTGCTCCACATTGCTTTCTGCGATGTCAAAACAAAGGTCCTGCAAGGACAGAGATATGCTGAATTATTAATGTTTCTATTTAAGAAAACATGATTAGCAACCCTATGTGTCAGCCCAGTATTTCATGTGGCTCTCCCAATAAAAAAAAATTACAAAAATAATAATAATGAATAAAAAAATAAAAAAATAAAAAAATAGGGGACCTGCTAGTTTATTCTAAAACACTGTGGGACAACACAGTTGTGCCTTCTCTAACGCTAGCAAGATAATTGCAGATCTATCTGGCAATAAAACAGATAAGTGATAAACCGTTGCAAAGCAAAGTAAAGAAAAGAGTAAAGGCCCCATAACATTTTTAAATTGAGTTTTAAGCTTTGAAAATCATGTCATGTCACAGACACATTTCACAATCGCGACCTCAATATCTTCACGACTACACAACAGGTGGGTCCAGAGCTCTCATAAGCTGCCGGGTTTAATCAAAAGCCTTGTACAGTGGCCTGATTTCACTGTTCTGTCACTCTCATCCCTCTCATCTACAGCTTGCACGTGGATAATTGCAGAAACCCTGTTCTGTTCTCTGTAGCTCCCCTGTGGTAAAGGGCAGAATCTAGTGTCTCAGAGAGAGCTGGGATGAATGGATGACAAACAATTTCTAAACTAAATGGAAGTACACTTAAGCCGCAGAAAGGTCCTTCAGAAAATAAGATGTCATTCGAGAGTATTTTTCAAAAGAATATTTCGATTTTAAGTGAGTAAGTGGCTTCAAAAAACATTGCAAGATATGTGATTTGTGAATCCCAACCTGTTAATAGGTAATCACTGTACAGAAGTGTGCTAACCAACAATAACTAACTATCTAAGGTTAAATAGGCATGCCTTCATTTGGTAACAGCATTCATAGAACCACAACATTTAGCAACAGCGCTGCGTTTATCTGTAAAACACAGGCAAAGGGAGGATGTGGTAAACAGTCTATGAGCTCTGTAAGGGGAGGAGTAGAGAAAAGCACTCACGTGATTTTCAAACAAGACAACAACATTTTTATAGCGCTGGTTTCAATCACAAGGCTAACTAATTATTTAGTAGTACTAAAGTAGTACTAACTAATTATGTTGTAGAATCCAAGCACAAACGTTACAGTCCTTGCCTAGCTATTTGATCAACAATAGAGCCATTGTGTGGCTGGAGGTTAGGGTTAACTGCATGGCACGCTTCTGAACTGCCCTTTATTTACAAAAGACCCACTGTAACCTATGCCAAGTATGTTATAATCCATTAGCCACTAATTTGACTTTAAAGATCAGTCCCACTAATCTAATTGAATCTGTCTCCTGGCTTCACTGATGGAGCGTAGCGGCTCAGGGAATACATGTTGCGATTTTACTGGATTTGACTATGGCTTCCGCAAAAAAAAAAAAGAAGCACTATGGGGCCAATGTGTGTCTACAGGAAGAAGTCAGTGATCAAACATTGAAGTTACACTCACATTACATGATTCACTAACACAGAATTAACACTAATGTGAATCATTAATAACAATATCCCCCCCCCCAGTATAAGATCATATGTTTAGCTTGTACAGCGTGATATGTTCATGTTCATGGATGTAACCCCCCCAATACTGAGAAAACACAAATCTGTCCAATTCAATTCAATTCAACAACTTCATTTATCCCCGTAGGGCATTTCAGTTTCAGTCTACCAGTCACCTGTCCTCTCCAATATACAGCAGAACATGTTAAAAATGTCCTCCTTTTATGAACCCTGTCAACAGATCTGTCTCTTGTTATTTCCTATATATTTTCAATTTATTTCCGTTTGTTAAGGAAAACATAAGTGTGTGACCCCCTCTTAACTGTACACTTGGTTGCACCCATGTTCCTTGCAGCAACTTTCACAAAATACTCCCAGCACCAGCAAGATCGGAAAGGTGTAAGGTAATTGACCACTGTGACAATAATGGAATGAAATCTAAATCTAAGTTAACAACCATGCTCTTTTTAATACTACTGGAAAAGGCAGAATTCTAATTGGTAGGTGTGTTTAAAGTCAGTAAACAGTAAGCAACTGACCAAAACAAAACGAAGTGGAGGGGCAGCCACTATCTCTGAGAAATCCCAGACTATTCCTTAAAATGTGTATTCAACTGTGAATTCAAATAAATTGCATTGTAGCGCACCCAGAACCCCAGCTTATTAAACAACAACATACAAAAGTGTGGGCTGCTGTAGACAGAGGAAGTTTTAGAAAATGGTGTAAGAGTATGAAAGCTGTACATTAGGGGAAGGTTTAGAGAGAACTGCAAGGAAATGCTGAGGTGTGAGAGGTTGTCTTGAATTTCCTACCACACAACAATGTTTTTGTAACGTTGGTTTCAACCTCAAGGGTCATCCCAGACCAATCTATATAGTATTGTGTCCAAAAATAAACTGTCACGGTCGTGAGGTCAAACTGCATGACTATCTTCTCAGTGAGTCAGGCCCTAGGCCCTAAACATGTTCTTCCACAATACAGGAGTAATCTAGAGGGACAGTTTCAGGGACAACTTAAATAACTTTTCAGATGTTTCCCTTGTGTATTAAAAAATATTGCTCAGCTTTTTTTATAATTATCAAGGAAAAGAAAGAAAATATTATGTTATTAGAAAAATGCCATATTCAGATGTACATTTAGCAACATCAAACCACTCTTCTGGGTAAATAAAACAAGCTAAATGTATTACAACAATATTGTATTCTATTAATAAACTGTTTAGTTTAGTAATATAATACAACATTGTTGTAATACAATAAAGCTGCAAGAATTGTATCAGACCCTATCAGGCTTTAATTTTTATTTTATTTTTAACAAAAATTCACATTTGTATTATATATTGCATTTACTGTACCGTGCAGTTTTGTCAAATTAAAAATATAGTTGTTTTTGTGGTTTCTTTAAGAGACGCTTCCTGGAAAGGAAGGGCCTTCAAGTGGAGTATGTTGGACTTACTGCACTATAAGTGCGCTCAAATAGTATAGAGTGGGTCCTTTATTTACATGTGGTAGGCAGTATTTAGATTTTCCACCACCATGTTCAAGACAACTGCATTCCGTTGTATCTCATAATGTGTCTATTTACAGAATATGTGCTTGAAACAGCGAGGGCGTCCCAAAATGCTGGTGTCACACTCTGTGTCTAAGTAAAACATGTTATTTTAGGCCTCTTTTACCAGCAGAACATTTCCATTTACATTTCTCCATATGTCTGCGGCATATTTTCTCTCTCTCTCTCTCTTTCTCTCTCTCTCTCTCTCTCTCTCTCTCATCCGTGGTGACAGCTCCCAGCAGGCTTTGCTGCGAGATTGCAAAGTCCTTGCCTAGAGGAAAGAGCTGGCCCTCTCTTCTCACCCCAACACCACTGGTCCAATAAAGCATAATAGCACAAGGGCTGCAGGGGTGGGAGTATCATTCAATGGCACAGAGCCGTCCCACGATGACTGGCCAGTAGGGCTGGGTATTGGCAAGGACTTTACGATACGATACATATCACGATACAAGGGTCACGATACGATTATATCA
>JAOEHI010053214.1:0-15528 GCA_025447815.1 Percopsis transmontana | reverse complement strand
GCATTGCTGCAGTAATTCAGGCAAAAGGAGCCCCAACTAAGTATTGAGTGCTGTACATGCTCATACTTTTCATGTTTCAGTTGGCCAACATTTCTAAAAATCTTTTTTTGTATTGGTCTTAAGTAATATTCTAATTTTCGGAGATACTGAATTTGGGATTTTCATTAGTTGTCAGTTATAATCATCACAATTATATGAAATAAACATTAGAAATATATCAGTCTGTGTGTAATGAATGAATATAATATCCAAGTTTCACTTTTTGAATAGAATTACTGAAATAAATCAACTTTTTGATGATATTCTAATTATTTGACCAGCAGCTTTACATTGTCTGTAAGTAGCTGGACGCTTGGTTAGCAGCAATTTTCTTGTCTGCATAAGCTTAGCCTTCCTGTGTTAAATGTAGAGCAAGACCTGTACCTAGATTTTAGTATCGTTGGTTTAATAATCTATGGGCCATACAATCCATGAAATACGGTCATGATCACGACAAAATAACACAATATGTACATTTGGCATTTGTGTGCCAGTGTCCCTGGTTGCCTGCGCTTTCTAGAATCTGATTCCCAACAACTCAATCGCTTTACTATATGTACAAGGGCTGCACTATTAATCATATTAAAATCGCAATTTTGATTCATACCTTTATGTAATCTTAGTTCTAAATTACAACAATTCTGCTGCATATTCATTAGGATCAGCTGCATCAAAGCAAGTGCTCCCATTTTCTCCCTCAACAAATGTGGCGTTACACTACATGATGTAGAGCAGCTGAACCTGGTATTAAGTAAAATAATTCCAGTGTGTGCAAGTGAGAGATACTGGCGAATGACAGTTTGAGAGAAAAGTTGTGCAAGGACAAATAAAAATGACAAAATGAATCCAGAGGAAAACTCTGCATAGTTTTAAATGTAGGCCAAGTCATTAAGCGCTGTCAGCGCTTGTCACCATTTTGGATGTGGATTACAATTAGGTAATTTAGCAGACGCTTTTATCCAAAGCGACTTACAACTATGTGGTGCCATTACATGGGGCAGGGATCTTGCTCAAGGATGATTACAGCTAAGCCAACTCTGGGGCTCGAACCCACTTAACACTCGAGTTTCACTAAACAAGGGCATTTCCTGTGTTGTTCATACAGTGAAAAAATACAACCAGCGATTTTTCATAAAGACTTTTTCTATCATCACAAACTGTTTCCCATGCACAATATTGGTGTAATTAAGAGGTTTACTAGAACCCTATAATTGATTTATCTGGGTGGGTGGCTGTGCCAGTGCTACCGCCCTCAGGGAGATGTGGTCCCAGATAGCAGAACAACGTTGAATAGACGTAGATTTTTGGCCTTATAGGTCGGGTTCCATCCAACGTCATAAAGTCAACGTTGAATCAATGTTGCGAGTAGTCTTTTTATCAACGTCGTGGCACGGCTAAGTATCAACGTTTGATTGTAGTTGTAATTTCAACGCATGTCCCAGTTCAGCATAAACGTGTTTCATATTGTAACAGGCTGTGCGTAGTGAGCGAGAGTAAGCGCGAGCCAGAGGAACACAGACAGGCGGAATTGCCGATGAAACGCTAGACAGCGTTGTTTTAATGAGAATACACACATACAGGGGCGCCACAGGTGCGTTGCGGGGGAAAGGAGGCACGATGCGCGCGTGGCCGTGAGCGCGCCGATCGTGACACATATTGGGAAATTAATAGCATCAATACATAACACTGTAGTCATATGACTTCATAATGGTGAGTATTGTACATTTGGGCACAGAGTAGCCTAGTTGTGGTCATTCAGATAAATATTTAAAAGCTTTTAAATATAACCCTACACCCAGACTATAGGAATTATACGACGAGTCATTTCTATCGACCATTAAATCGATACTTAACGTGTTGGCATCTTTATTTACCAAATACCTTTTACCTTACCTAGACTGTTTTAATGTCACAAGCCCAGGTGAAGGGCCAATGGGCTTGGCCCATCGACTAGGTTTGGCCATGTTCCATCTGGGATTGTTCCCATTTGTTACATTATTTACTAGTGGGAGTAAACTTTGTATACATTTGAAAACCATTCCAGCAGTGACCAGTTTGCATTGACCATTGACTACTAAACACCAACAGTGATTTTCTAGTTATTGAGATAAATATGCACAGACACTTATAACAGTACCAGTCACTGGGAATGAAATGAGAACGTCATCTTGGCGCATTGTATAATTTTGGCACTTGCCGAGACCTAAGAACGATCGATACATTGCTTACTCTTGCCGAGACTGAAGAGCTCCCGCATGTTTTATGGTAAAAAAATTTTTTTACAGTAACCTTATGATATCCTTATTTGGCTTATATGACGATGTGAAGTTAGGGATTGTTAATTAGCCTGATAAGGTGAATGTTAGTGTCACAATTTGGCTGCTGTATTAACACTATTTACATTGAGTCCAGTGTTAGCTAACGTTAGAGTAACCGTGCGCTCACACTGGCAGCGACTTCAAACGACAAAGCGTATGGAAGTCATTCATTTCCAAAGGTCGCTGGGCTACACTGAGCGACCAAATCGCCGCAACTTGGCGACAAAAAAAAAGTTCAGCTAAGTTCAACTTTATGCAAATGAGGAGCGACAGAGTCGAGCGACGGCAGATCAGAGGGCAGATGTCTTCTTTCGCTTCGTTTTCTTAAACTTTAGTTCCTATAGCATTTTAATTCCCATAAAATGAATGTTTCCGATAGCTGAAATGGAGTGTTGCTGGAATACTGTGCACCCACAAGGATCTCCGGCGGTGTTGTCTCCGTGTATGGATAACAGCGATTTCTAATGCTACGTTACAGTCCATGGTGAAACGGCATTTTTTGAAGCAAGATCACACTATTTATATGAAAATAAATGTTCTGCCTTTAAGAAAATACAAACATACAACTCCATTATTGACCTTGAGTGGGTGGGGGTGGTAAGGGATCTTGTCACCTTTTTCACTCCTGATGAACAGTTCATATTCAGGCCAATAATGTCCCCACTAATGAAGGTCCATCAGCATCAACACCAGAGACTGATGAGGGCAGTCCTGTTGATTATGCAATGAATGTGGAGGTTAGCCAAAGTCCAGAATCCAGTCGGTCATCAGATTCGGATGAGGAACTCCTCCAAAGAGAGTCTTCCACTGAAACTGCAACATTGGTCTTCAAGCCTTTTCGGTGCCTCTTGTTGCAGTAACTGCTCTTCTTGCCATTATCAAGAGTGCAACATCCTGATCTTCCAAAAGATGCGAGGACATTACTTAAGACTAAGGCCAAAATAGCAGTAGAAAAAGTATGTGGTGGCGAGTACTACCATGTTGGATTAGAGAAGGTGATTTTTTCCAGATCAAGTAGTATCCACCTACCTGACTGTCTGCAAACATTGAAACTTCAGTTTAATATTGATTTTTAAAAGTCAAATCTCCAGTTTTGGCAAATTTTATGTATAATTGACTGTGACTACACAAAAACACCTTTTATTGTCGGTCTGAAAAACCGAACAATGTCTGTGACTATTTGAAAGCCTTTGTGGGTGACCTCTCCCAACTGTTACAGAATGGTTTGACATTTAGTGGTAGACCTCTTTGACAGTCCTTGTGTCCTCTTAGCTGTGATGCTCCAGCTTGAGCCTATGTAAAGCAGATTATATGTCACAATGGCTACTCGGGATGTTAAAAGTGTTATCAAGTCGGTGAGTGGCGAAACAAGATGACCTATATTGAGACCACCACAAGGTTACGGTCTGGTAGATTAGGACCATCACATCAACACTTGCCCTCTCATAGGAATTGAGATGATTTCCCAGTTTTCAATTGATTACATGCACCTGTGTTGTCTTGGCGTCACAAGAAAATTAATTCATTTTGGGTTGAGGGGCAAAAATTTGACCACGACAGCTATCTAAGGTTGTGTCAGCACCGTCAGTAAAACTGGTCAATCTTCGTGCACATATTCTATGTGAATTTGCTCGCAAGCCCCGTGAGCAAGTTCACAATAGATGGAACAGCTGTGAAAAATGGTGGAGTTTGAAGTACAGCAGTTGTGGCCTGTGTTATTGGCTTCCATATGATCTGCAGCGAGTAAACAGGGCTGTACTTCACCACATCCTGGCAGGGCAAGGGTCTTCTGTTCACAAGAACATCAGCGTCTTGGCAAGCCGTGGTAAATAAAGCTACTTCATGAAAATAAAAAACTATCAAAAAGCTAATTTTACTTGATCTACAATATTTCAGCAACCTATGCTAAAGCCAGAGTACTTGAATAAGTACTTACGGCCTGAATGCCTGACATTCAGTCAGAGGAAGAAAGGTGTTGGGCAAAGGAAAAGAAGGTAAAAACAAAATGGCTTTTGTTCAGTTCAATTCATAGCTCACCTCAAATTATCTGCTGTGCAGTCCATGTTGTGGTTGTCGCATGTCACAAATTTTGTTTAACAGGCCAAACCCTCGTTATGTTACTGATGAAAGTGAGGATGAAGTAGACGGGAGGACAGCTAGGCCCAGAATAGAAATGCCAGGTATACTTCAAAAAACAGATGACATGGATTTACACAAGTGGCCACACAAGTGTAATAATGTGTAATTTTCTGTATTTCTTGTTTTAGATTAACACAATGCACCAGCAGCTCGCTGCCGGGGTACTTTCCATCAAGGGTAAAATAAGAGTAAAATGTAAAAGCATTAACATTTTCCTATTCAGTTTTTAAAGGTGTTATAATAGAGCTGTATTCTATATAAAATATTATCTACTGTATTTTTTATTTTATTTTTAGAAACTACTGAACCAATGATCAGGCCAATTAGCCAACCACCCTTCAATTTTTAAGACCCACCACAGCAAAGACAGGTGATGCTTGGTAAGGCAATGAGAAAAATGAACATGTAAAACATGTTATAACATCATAAACGCACAGACCTGATCAACATGTCCTTATCTTGACACACATCAACCAGCCCAGCTCTTGCGTGGTGAGTCAAGGAGGAATGTGAACTACCTATATCTAGTTATGTCATGACTGCACAACACTAACTAAAAAAAGTAATTATGCTAAGTAAGCACAACATTTGTTCAGACCTTGGCACAGCAAAAATCATCTAGCTACTCAATCAACTGCTGGAGGAAAATAGTCAGTTGAAGGAGGAGATGCTAGAGATGAAGCATGACCTAAAAACGATAAGGAGAGGGATGGGGGCATCATCAACAACATCAGAAACTACCCCATCTCTCTGCCACTTTCATCCATGGATGAGTTCAGTCAGGCAGAGGTCATGCTGAGGGACAAGGAGGAGCAGCATAAAATGTATATGGCAGCTATGTTTTTCTGACAAGAATTATGAATGGCTGAATTAACTATGGACTCCATTCTTACTATTGGTCTAAAAGTTAATAATAATTACAGACTTGTGCCTTCATACAGTATGCTAGTTTTTTTTAGGTGACTTTCCTATCACTTGTTGGGGGCCATATCGCTAAAGTGGTAGTAAGGCGGATGCTGCAGGCTGCTCTGACCAACAGACTGGCCAGCCAATTCAACTGGGCAGGGAAAGGCCAGTAAAGGTCCTTTAAGGACACTGCCCTTCATGATGCCAAGTTTTTCTACCGCTATGGTCCACCCAAAATACAACTTCTGCCTACGCCACTGCGTCTAGATATAGCCTACCTATCATCAATCTGCTGCTTATGGCAAAATGTATAAAATGGTTCTGTTTATGTTCTGATTTGGTTTCAGCCACACTCCAGAGGCAGATTCCTGGGGGGACTGCTCTGCAGTTTGGTGAAAATATTAAACGGTGGCTGAAATACGCTCTGGAGAGAGAAGGAGGGGTCCGGAGGAGTGGCAACGGTGAAGTAATCTTCATTTATTTGCAGCCAGCCTGTTTTGTAGGCCTACTGCAGGGATGAGATGATGATGGGATTTTGGAACAATGGCACCATGCATTAACAAGCTGTATGCTTCGCTTAATGTTGTCTATTAGATAAAACAAATAGACTGCTTTGTTTTCATTTCGGTTCAGTCAGGTCCAGACGATGATCGCCTAAATAGCTCCAGCCAGTATTCTGTGTGTTCTGTGTTGTGGTGTCATTTAAAATGTCCATGTGTTAATGTTTGTAATTATGACCCTGTACCTAGGGTTTGCTCCTTGTAGGGATCTGTAGAAATAAAATTGAATTGAATTATTAACGTGTATTGTGTGTAATAAATGGTTTCCCCCGAATTCCCTTTTGTCATTATCCAGAGTGTGTAATAAAACAAGTAAACTTGAAGCAAGGCTGTGATTGGTGATTTATTTTATTCATTAATTAATTGATATACATATATATGTAGTGACTTGCTACAATATAGCCTATTTACTGACCACTGAGATTGTTACTAGCAATTTTTGAAATTCATATTGTAGACAGTCCTGTTGTAAATAAAGCAGGGCGTGAAATCAACCAAAAATTTACTAGTTGAATGAAGGATTAAATACCGTCGATTCGCCGCCCTCCGCCGTCTCCTTTAGGACGTTGATCATAATGTGCAAATTTCCGTTGCTTCAACGTCGGAAATCAACGATGATTCGACGTACTTTTTCTATCTGCGGTAGGCTCGGCTATAGAGATGCGGGTCCGCACTGAATTTGTGACGCGGCTATCGCGATCCACCCCGTGTGTCAAGTAAGGGTAGGCCTACTATTGGTGGTCGAAACACAAGCCGGATCAGTGTATACCTTCCCGAATCGTACTGTACCGCTCAGTGGAAACGAGCCATAATAAAAATCAGAAAGGGAAATGAGAGAGGGCTAAGTTGACCAAGGAAAATGATTCAGCTTTGAATGACTATGATATGAATAGACCACAGAGGGATTAGCGCGGACGAGGGACAAATTTCACCGTAAATAGCACAGTTACGATAAATTATAGTGTGAATTCACTTGCATGTATAGTTCATTTTAGACTTGATTCCAACTCGCGTACGAATAAGATATGATATTGCAATAGCCGAGACGTGGCCACGTTGGACACAGTGTGAAACATTTGCTTGCTGTAATTTCAAGATCTATATTTTACACGTTCAGATGTTCCTACATATTGTGTTTGGTATACATACTCACGTGGACATTTGGATTTAAGGTATTACATTTTTATATAGCTTAAAAGACTCACCACGAATGCAGGAAAATAAAACAGTGGGGAAAGCTTTGAACTACTGGTACTACTACCACCACCTCCGCTCTGACTACCGAAGTCCTTCTTCTTTGATTTTATTGGCGGGCTACAAACAACGTTAAAGGCCCATGCCGCCACCTACTGTATCGGGGTGTGTAAAATAATCCATATAACCAAAATCTAAAAAAAACACAAAAAAAAACAACTATATTTTAGATATTAAACCTGTTTCTTTTAAATATTTGAATTAAGCCCTTTGAACCTGTAACTGTTTCTAACAGACCTTTGTTGCTCCACTACCTGTCCATCTCTTTGGCCCATCTCTACCACTCTACCCTTAAGTCTCTCTTTCAACACTGAACTTCCTACATCCCATCAGCACATGCTCAATAGTTTCCTTGCAGTTACAAGTCTCACATTTATCTGACACTGACTTTTTCATGGTATACATTGAGTCCTGCATGTCCTAATCTTGGCCTAGAAAATATGACATCTTCTTTACCTTGATTATTTCTGACTGTCAGATTTTGGGATTTTATAGTAGGCTATTATCTACCCTTGCTGTCATGATTCCAAAATGCTTCTGATCTCCCAAAACGAATTTCCAAAACGTCATTAATATTTTTGTTCCATCTATTTTTAGCAAGCCCATCTGCAATCTCATTCCCCTCTTTTCCAACATTTGCTGGTATCCAGCAGAAATTAATATCTGTATCTAGTTGCTGTAGATTTAATAAGACCATATAAACTTTAAACGAACTGTTTCTCCTGATTGTATGCTTTGTATTGTAGCAGTAGAATTTGAACATATCACTACTGTAATCGGTTTCAACTCTACCCACTGAAGACTGATGATTATTCTACTGTGTATGCTGATAACCTGTTTGAGATTCTCTTAACAATTCCTTTTGTGACCACCTTGTCCATCTCATGTGTCTCTGAATTATGCTGCTGAATCACTGGTGATGATCTTAAGTGTTTTTATTACAGTGTGTATCGTAACAGGAATCCACATTAGCAAAGCAGGAAATCACGTCTGCCAATATACAAATAATAAAACTAAAACAATGTGACCGTATAGTAATTAATCACTAATACAAAAGTTAACCAAATAAATGTTGTTCATAAATAAAAGTACAATCAAATGTTGAAAAAGTATCGCTTCCTACTAATTAGTATGTGTTATCGTAGCGATATCCAACATGACATGTGTTAACAACATTACGAAACATCTTATCTATTAAACAAATATACAATTTACCTGTAATTCCAAATAAATTAGGAACAACATTACATTCAGCGGCACACTAGCACGCCTACAAGAAATGTACAAATACAATTATTAGTAAGCAAATAATTATATTTCGCTAGACCATCTGTCATGTTACCTACCAGCAAAGCAGGAAATCATGTCTGCGCAAACTCCCAGAATGCAATTGGGGTTATTGCACTGACCTCCCTGCCTTACCACCAGATAGCGTTGTCCACATTTAGATGAATTTACACATTGACATTAACACCGTTACACTTTGTCAAATACTAGATATGTTTAAGATCATGTTATTGCGAATGTTGGACAAACAGAAGAACTAAGTTACATGATACAATCCAACCATGGGTAATTTTTCTGGGGCTTCAGCCCCGTATGTTTTGAATGTAGCCCCGAATGTAATTTTAAATGTATGCAACACAAACTTTAGGTGCAGTTCAACAACAACACAACAAATCTTGTCTGAATGAATATGCAATAATGCTCAAGACGCAGCCCGTCTCGCGGGTCTGCGAAGAGCGCGATAATATTGCTAAATATTGTTTGAAGTTCACGAGACGTGACGTGACCTCACCCTCGCATTTACTATATGCCCTATGCACTACGCTCGCGTACAGTAGGTGTGTAGCTTTAGCTTTACTATGTGTACCGTTAATTTGTGCATTGCGCATACGGAAACTTGTTTTGCTTGCGGTAACCCTGACGGCCCAGTGTCGAGAGTCAGTCACGGTCCGCCACACACACCGTCATATAGCCACGTCCCAAAGAATCTAGGCTCAGCCCCGGATGTTTAACAGTGCAGCTGACGCCCCTGAATCCAACTACATGTTTTACACCACTGACAAGGGAAAAGTCACTTTTCTCAGTGTCTATGGCTAGCTTCTAGCTAATGCTAACATTATCGAACAACAGTTTTCATTTGCATTGTCAAAGTTGGAATACCTTACCTTTCCAGCAGAAAACAGGCAACTTCAGCGTCGCTTTGAAAACATTTTTTCCTCATTAGAGCCTTCCATCTGAGAAAAGCCACACCGATGTTTACCCATGATGTCACGATCGGCGCGCTCACGGCCACGCGCATCGTGCCTCCTTTCCCCCGCAACGCACCTGTGGAGCATTAGGCCCACAGGTGCAGGACATTACTAATTAGGACATTGAGTATTTAGTTTCCCCAACAACCCCAGGGGTTGTTGGGCATTGTTTCGGGTTTTTGCCCCTGTATGTGTGTATTCTTTATTAAAACAATGCTGTCTAGCGTGTTATCGGCAATTCCGCCTGTCTGTGTTCCTCTGGCTCGCGCTTACTCTCACTCACTACGCACCGCTACTACACATGATTTCTGCCTGCGTCTCTCCCGTATTCATCATGCTTTCGCTTTTCCCAAGCAGATTCACCCTCTGTCGGCTCTTGTGCTAAATAATATCTGTGGTCCTCCATTTGTCCAAAATTCCACTTCTAATAAAGGAGAGGACTTCTACTACTACCTAGTAGCATAGACTGTATAAATAGTAGTTATACTACAGCTTTTTCTTCTTCTTCTGCTGCTTCTTTTCAAGGTAGGAACGAAACGCGCTCTGTAGAGCCGTTTGTCCGCTTTGGGCTACTGTAGAAACATGGCGATGCAACAGGGCGACGTCCATAGAGGGGGTGCCCGCGGTTATGTAGATGTAAATGGCTGATTAATGTGGTAATGAAAATATAATGGTTATTATATAAGGTCTTTATACATCACTGAAAACATAGTTATGGATCTTATATTGCATTTCTGTAACTAGATTCTCAGAAATATTACACACTGGACCTTTAATGGCGTTTGGAAAGCAGCTTTTAATTGCATTACCGCCACCCATGCATCCCATAAGTAGGTGGCAGTACTGCTCCGATGTGGTTTCAATTCGCCTTTATACGAAGTAGAATTGGGAGATTGCTGTACTAGGCAGTAATACGTCTAAACCTTTATTTATACAGTCTATCTATGGTCTAAACTGCCGTAAATCCATAAGAAGGTCTCTGGGCATGCTGGAGTTGGAGGAAATGAAATAGCAGACAAATCAAGTCTAAAGAAGTTAGAGACAGATATAACTATAGGCTATCATTGGGAAGAGTGGAACTTAAAGAAAAAATTCAACAGAGCAAAGATTATGGGAAAATTAGATCAAGGGGAGACATTATTACTCTTTGCAGTCCCAGGTTAAAAAAGCCAGGTATTGTTATGGATCCAGAAGAGATTCTGTTAAAATCTGTAGGTTGAGACTTGGGCATTGCGGGTTGAATCAGTCTTTATATGTTATTGGAAAGCACCCTAATGGGCTTTATGAGTGTGGGAATTCTGAAACAGTTGAACATGTTTTAATGAAATGTAACAAATATAAAATAGAAAGGAGCTCTTTATACAAGAGATTACTAGATTTGGGAGTTCGGTCATTTTCAGTAAAATCTATTGGGTCAAAATGAGAATAATCACTTGATTGTTAAAGTAGTATTACAGTTCTTACACGATACAGGGATATATAAGAAAATTTGAAGAAATAACAGTATCCTTATAGTGACTTCCTGAGGAGGGCAGTAATACGCCTATAAGCGTCTAAATGCCGTAAATCCATAGTAATAATAAGAAGAAGAATCCATAAGAAGAAGACTGCTATACTACTCAAAGAATGAATAACAATCGCAATGAATGTGGTTGTAAAGGCATCCGAAATTGCCTCATATGTGAACATTTTAAAGAAAACGCACAGGAAAAGGAGAGTGGACGTAAGGTAATATTAGCCAAACAAACTGTTTAAGTTTTACTATGTCTGCTTGTTAGATATTTATTTTTGACTATCAATGTTTACGTCAAAATCTGCATATCATTTTATAACAAATTCTAAAGAAAAACTACCGACATATTCTTTATCTGCTCAGTGTAAAGAACAAGATACATGTCTTACGTACTGATTGGCGGACGTAAGTCTAAAAAGCTGTTTAAAGCCGATAAACGTTAGCAGCTAAAGGCTAGCATCCACCATTCGTAAAAGTCACAATCCATTGCAAATCGAAAATCAGGATTTTAGTTGATGGACTCTAATTTTTTTAGTAAGACACTTTCTATGTCTTACTAAATGTAATAATGCTCCATAATAAGGTTTTAACTAGTTTGATTGATGTACCTGGGTATCAGTGTTTTAGGAAGGATCAGCATTGTTTAACTGCAATATATAATATAATATAATATAATATAATATAATAAAAATCACAGAATAAAATATTTTTATTCTGTGATATTAGAAGTAATTATCTTTGATTTTTAATTTTAATTGGTCTGACAAAACAAATAGAAAAACTAAAAGCTTTAATGTTGAAATTGTAGCCAGATGGTTAAAGGCCCTACAGGTATCACCGGAACACCATTGTTTTGATCTTTTCAAATAGAGAGGACTGTGTTATTAAGACTTACAGAAGTTACAGGGCTCTAGTTTCTGGACGGCTGTAAGCTATCTAGATGAAATTGTAACCCAGGTTATAATTAGACATTATGTATACAAGTAACTATATAAATAAACAATTAATTTATAAAACCGACAGTTATACGACAGTGTTTATATTGGTTGGGTTGTTGTTTTTTATATGCTTACAGGGAATGTGTATGCCTTCTATCAAAACCCTTAGAACCATTAATACACACGTTATTGATTAAATTCAGTAGTTGTTTTTATTTTCTTGGGGTGGCGTAGATTAATTTTTTCAATCATAAGATAATTTAGATCATAGCCAATCTCCTCTTAGAATCTAGAAACATTTTAGAAACCCAGGCTGATAGCACGGCCTACACAGGGGTTACATAATCACACAAAAAACACCTTCGTTGGGCACAAGGAGATTTTTATCTCACCTGGGTGTGTTTGCTAATTTACCAGTGCGCCATGACATCGCTTGCGCTGAAATTAACATGGCGGCGCAGTAGAGGGTGTGTCAGTCAAAATCAAGTGGCGCAGTGTTGGTTTGGTGTCAAATAAAACCAAATATTGAACTAGGAGACCAGTCTTAGCGCAGACGCATGCGTTGTGTGGTAGCTGAGCCATGAGGGGGCGGAAATGCTTCTCTCAATTATGAAAAATCTTCCCCTTACATTTATTCAGCCAAGCTAGATGAGCTATGTTTGTTCTCAGCCAGACCGTTACTGCATGTAGCTGGCTACTGGCGTTGTAGAGAAGGCACTTAAACTTTTCTATGTTTCGAATAAACATTTTCTTTGAGTAACTGATGCTCATTTTATTCCTCGTATCTGTATTATTACTCGTATCTGTACTTGGTATCGGTCGATACTATAATACGAAGTACTCGGTACTTGTATCAGTCTTAAAAATTGGTATGTGTGCAGGTGTCATTACACGTGGTACCTGTCCTTATTTACATATAACATACCCATAATTTATGCTGGTGAGTGGATCATCAACCTATAAATTGACAGCTTTCAAGCATACATAGACTGAAGTCATCAAAGATGAGTCCGATGAAACAAACTAGACCTAAAAAAAGGAAATTTCACTAATGCTAATTTGGAAGTTCTTGTGTCACATGTCTCAGACAACAAAATGGTTTTATTTGGCAGCTTCAAAAGTGGCATTAAAGGTTTTCAGAAAGCTGGAAAAGTGGAACAAAATCACAGACGCAATTAACACGGTTTCTACTGAAAAGAAGTAGGCTATTTCAGATATACGTATATGTGTAACCGGTTGAGTCCCGCACCGGACTTGAACCCGGATCCCCTGCGTGGGAGTCGAACAGTAAAAGGCAATGGGCTCTAGTGCCTGTCGCTAGCACATCTCTTAATGTGATTTTTCCTTTTCAGTTGCCATAAACATAAATGCCTCCAAGTGATCATTGGAGGTGGTGCCTCTAAAGCAATTTTATTATTTTAATTTTTATTTATTATATCACAAGCTACCTGGGTGACAGACAGGGTGAGGAGGGACTTGTACCCGAGGCATAGAACATTGTAATCATCTGTCAGCAAGTTGTATCCCTGTAAAAGTTGATAACACACAGCACAGTTCTTACATGTTGAACAACTATTATTCATAATCTCTACTTGTTCCTAATCAGTTCCGTTTGTAGGCATCTCTCTCACAATCCTAGTTGTGTACGCCTCCACTGCAGACTTTTTCAGTCTCTCCCATTGATCAGCGAGACTAGTCAGCTCACTCTGCAAAGTGTCAGCAGTGGCCCTGTTGTCAAACTTTAGTAAGCATGTGCTTAGTTCTGTGAACGATGTCTTGGGCAATCAATTTTCTCTTATCTCTGAGAATCTTCTAGGGTCCAGATAAGCGAGGTTTGCAAACAAAGTGCCATGTGTCAGAAAGCGGTGATGGATGCTTTCAGTGACTGTGTCCATGATGGCATGGTGTACCTTAGTCTTGTAGGCCATTTCCACATCTCTTTCTATCTCATCCTCAGCTAACTCCCCTGGCATGGTTTTTATTTTTATTTTCTGAGGCAGCTCAGTTTGCACTCCAGTTTGTTGTCTTCATCCTGTTCTTGTAGCTTGGCAGTAGCCCACTGCACAAAGTTCTCTGCTGCCCTTTTCACAGTCAGCCTCTAGCATTCTTTTGTAGCGCTTCTTGTGTTCCCACAACCATCCGACGTTAGAATGTCCAATCAGCTGGTTGCAGGTACTTGGACAGAGGAGACGTTTTCTCAAATACATACAAAAAATGTTGGGCAGTGAGGATGGTTTCATGTTTGAGCAGGGCCTCTTTTAACCCTCTGGCTTTGACATGTACATTTGGCTTTTGACTTGCCATCTCTTCAATGGTTAAGGTGAGAACCATATCCACAAACAGTGCATTTTGTGTGTTGCCAAAAAATCCAAATACCTTTTTCAGAGCAGCATCCTTAGCCCACCAGCCTTGGCTCACCAGCGTGTTTCTCCTATGGGAGAGAGTCGTTTTTTGGCGAGGGTCCTGACTGTTTTTTCTCCCAGACATTCATTCTTTGATGGGACTCTCGAATAAAAACTGCTAGGTCATTTAGTAGTGAGAATAGTGATGCACTTTCAATAACTACTTTTGTTGTGTCTCCCATCACAAGATTCAGTACATGTGCATAACACCACACATGTACCTGGTTTGGGGAGTGTGAAGAAATCAAGGCAGAAAAGCCATTATATTGGCCTTGCATATTTGCAGCTCCATCAGTAGAATTACCGATACAATTACTAATTTCCAACGGCAACAAGTCGCTCATGGACAACATCAGTCACATAGCGGAGGATGACTGAACATTGTGCAAATCGATACGACACAAGACATCTCTGGAAAAGACAAGAGTACATTACAGCTTCTGTAACTTCACAGGTAATAGATTTTGGAATAATGCATCGGAGGATATCGATTACATTGACTGTATGTTTGGAAATCAGAGTGAGAAGGGAGCCTCTGCCTTTCCCTCTGGTCTGATGTAATCTCTTGCTCTTCTTTATGCAGTCAGCCGCATGTTCTTGCAGGCAAGCGTCATACTTCCTGATTAAAAGAATAAACTCCAAAAAGTTTCCGTGATCTACAGATATGTCCTCCAAAGTATAAGCGGCCTCAGACTGTAGCTAAGTCATCACCTTGATAACATCTACAACACATTCCAGCACCTGACGCCTGTTACGAACCTGCTCTGTGTGCAGACATTTGCCGGCCACAAAGTAAATGGTTTATGTTTGCTTTGCTGGCCCTCAAGAAGTATGCTTCTGCACAATCTACTTTTCTTGCGTACAAAATCTCCAAGTGGAAAAATGTTATTGAAACACTACAACCTCAACCCACATCGTCAGGACGTCCAGAAGTCACGGGACAGCAAGATACAGTACAATCACGTCCACGGTTTCAGCACAGGGGTCATCAATCGGCACTGGTGACAAGCAGCAGTGATCAAAGTCAAATAATTATGGTTTTGGAAAAACAAAATGAAATAACTGCTTTATTGGTTCAGCAGCAATCTCTTTCATTTCTGCCTAAAAGAGATGTTCAGGTTTTTGACAATGATTCTTTGCAAGATCACACCGTCATGAGGGCTTTCTGTCGGCCCTAACCCTAAAAAAAATGTGTGTATATATA
>JAOEHI010053211.1:24730-45062 GCA_025447815.1 Percopsis transmontana | reverse complement strand
TATCTATCTATCTATCTATCTATCTATCTATCTATCTATCTATCTATCTATCTATCTATCTATCTATCTATCTAAATTATTTCATTATATTTTTAATATATATTTCTCTAAATTCTTTCATTCTATTTTTAATATATATTTCTCTAAATTCTTTCATTATATATTTTATATATATATAAAATGTGCAGTGGTCTCTTAATTTTTCCCATGGCTGTATATGTATACTAGTTAAGCAGAATTAGTGTTTTCTCTTCATTCGAGGCACACGATTGGACACATGCTGCACCTACCGACATGTCTGGGCCCGATTTTGTCGCTCCATTTAAGACAAATTATATACATTATTTGAAGTGTGCAAATGTACATGCCCTTGTATTTGCAAGAACAACTAAAAGCAATACATCTGTCTAGAGTGTTTTTGGTTAATATTTGACACTTGTATTACAAGTAGCTATTCTTACAACAAAGTAGCTATTCTTACAATTGTTGTACACATATTGCTAAAACGCTTTTTGTATCTAATTTGTAAGGGTCTAATTTGTACCAAGCAGTGTGTTGTATTTGAATGAAAACAATGAAATATCATGGCTGGTTGTGATGGTGCCAACCGTATCTTTACTGAAGTGATATGGACGATAGAGTTTCTGTTTGTTTTCCAGGAGAGCGTTCCTGGTGCTCTGACCTCTGTGTCTTCTCCAGACCTCCTAACCTCTGGGGTATGGTCTTCCTCTCCTTCCTCTCTGTAGCGGCTCCACATTCTCTGTTTCAGTCCACACTGTCTTGTCTCCGCTACTCTGCGGCTCTCCATTTTGTCATTTCTACAGCGGCCTTTGTTTCCTTTCTTTTGTTCTTGCTTTCTTCAAAAAAAACAAATCTGCCATTCATCCATATGTGAATTCCATTTGTTTGTCTGGTCTAGTGTCCATGACACTTTTATGTTTTTATGTTAATTGCTGCTGTAACACTAAAATTCCCAAGTTGGGATTAATAAAGTACTCTATCTATCTACTGTATCTATCGTTAGTCATGATGACAGTTAAATATAGTATGAAGTTGTTTACTGAAGTTGACTCACTCTGTCCTCTGTCCAAGTTTCCAGTGTTGTCTTATGTTGTCTCTGGTCTAAGTAATGTCCATACATGTCTTAACCTGTGGTCCGTCCTTTTGGAGGCCCGGGTTCTTTTCACAAATCCAAAATGATCTTGTTTAGTAAAAAACATTTTTCACCTAAAGGACAAATGCAGTGCAGCCCACTGTAATGTCCTCGCTGTTATGGCCTCTGGCCAGTCAGCCTGCCTCTCCTTATGACCACCAGAAGCATCTCAGCTGACACACACACACACACACACACACACACACTTCTGTTTATCTACCCCTCAGCTGGTAGCCTGCAGCCAGTAGACAAGACAGACCCTTCTCTCTCTCTCTCTCTCCATCTTGTGTGTCGTTGCCATGTGTTCTGTTAGCCTGTTCCAGCTCAAATGCAGATTCAGGTGCCTGATGTTGTTGCAGGAGTACGAGGCTCGCCAAGGCACAAGGACCACACCCGGGAACTCGCCTACCCAGCATGCCGCGGGGCGCAGGAAGAACCTGGAGTTTGAGCCGCTGTCAACAACCGCGCTGATACTGGAGGACAGGCCGGCGTACGTACAACGGCGTACTTCTCTATCTCTGCTAGTGATGTCGTTACTCTTGAGTCACTGTAGTATACAAAAACGGTTCCTTGCTTTGATTCTTTCTCAATATTTTGGGTTTCCTGTCAAGCCAGGGTTGGGCACCATTTTGTGTCTTGTTGCTTTGTACTGCATGTAAGTAGTACACATTGCATCTGTGCCTCTCTGTGCAGGAGCCTGCCGGCTAAGTCTGTGGAGGAGGCCCAGAGACACAGACAGCAGTACGACGAGATGGTGGCTGAGGCCAAGAAGAGAGGTAGAGAGCTGCACCTCGGTCTGTCACGCACTGCATCTGTTCCGCCTTGTGTCATCGTGCCTTTTCTCTGTTTCTCTGTTTAATTTCCCACATGTTAGTTAAAGAGACAATTGGCGTTGCAAAAACCTCCTCTTTGCTCGCCCGATTCCAACCATAACCTTCCCTCCTCCTCCCCCGTCTCCCTCCATCTCTCCTCTCTCAGAGCTGAAGGAGGCCCAGAGGAGACAGCGACAGATGAAGGAGCGGTTCAAACAGGAGGAGTGCATCGCCAACGCCATGGTGGTCTGGAACAATGACATACTACCACACTGGGACGCCATGTAAGAGAGAGACTGTGTGTGCGTGCGTGTGTGTGTGCGTGCGTGCGTGCGTGTGTGCGTTGTGTTTAAAACTCGTCTGTGTGACTGGCAGGAAGTCCGGCCGCCGTGCTCGGGACCTGTGGTGGCAGGGTTTACCTCCCAACGTCAGGGGCAAGGTCTGGAGTCTGGCCATCGGCAACGAGCTCAACATCACCCCTGGTATCAAGCACAGCCTGACATAGCCTGGCGGATATGAAAACACTTTTTACAGCAACTCTTTTGTGATTCTCCGTGCCTGTCACTAGTTCCTCTTTTTTTAAACTGGTCATTTCCTCTTCTGCTCTCTCCTCTCCTCTCTAGAACTATATGGGATCTTCCTGTCCAGAGCGAAGGAGAAATGGAGAACGTTGGGTGAAACGGGCTCAGAGATTGAGGTCGACGGTACTGAGAACATTCTGGTTCCGTTTGGTTTCATAGTCTTGCAGCACAATGCGTTATTCATAGGGAGAAAAAAACGACACACCGTGTAAACATAGGATCCTTTTGTCAAAGATAGTGTAGTATTCTGAGAAATGTCAAGCCCCTGTACCCTCACGCAGGTGTTTTGTTTGATTAGAGCTGTTCTCAGGAGCTATGCTGCTGAGGTCAGCAAACTGCATTATAATCAACAGAACCAGCAAAACGGACACAGGAGTGGAGGTCTGTACACACCCACACTGTCCTGAAAGGGTGTCTAACCAGCCACGTTGCTGTACTGTATGTCGGTTGTAGATGGAGCGTCGCTGGTGGACAGAGAATCCAGCCTGGAGCTGATCAAACTGGACATTTCCAGAACCTTCCCCTCTCTCTACATATTCCAGAAGGTACGGCAGGCCTGTGTGCGTTTGTGTCTCTGCGACGGAAATTGTAGAATGGAACGCGAATGTCATGGTGACCGCTCCTCTCCACAGGGAGGTCCCTATCATGATCTGCTGCACAGCATTCTGGGAGCCTACACCTGCCACAGGCCTGATGTGGGATACGTGAGTCACGCACTCTGTGCCATGCCCTGCATTCACAGTGAAATAATTGTAGTAAAAAGCAAAACACTCCTCATTTTCTTCTTTCAGGTTACATGACGTAACCTGAAAAAAGATCAAAAGATCGACCACGTTTTAGAAACGTAATTTGAGCTCAATTATGGCTAATTGCCCAAGCTGGATCCCGTCTCTCATAATTGCTGTCAGCCCTTCAAGTAAGATGAATTGGTCAGACGCTGAAGTCCACTAATGAATTCATGACGTAATGATCCACAGAAGGTCCTTTCACACGCTATTGACTCCCATCTGTTGCTGTCAGTTAATCATTGACCTCATGGGAGAGCCCCGTAGGTTCACTGTGACCTTTGACGCCGCGCTCCCCAGTGACCACCCATGAAGCACAAGCTTCCTCTCTCTTTCTCTCTCTCTCTCTCTCTCTCTCTCTCTCTCTCTGTCCCCGCCTCTGTAGGTGCAGGGCATGTCGTTCATAGCTGCTGTGTTGATACTGAACATGGAGGAGGCTGACGCCTTCATCTGCTTCGCCAACCTGCTCAACAAACCCTGTCAGATGGCCTTCTTCAGAGTGGACCACGAACTGGTACACGCGCGCGCGCGCGCACACACACACACACACACACACACACACACACACACACATCGAGAAACAAACTAATGCAAGCAGGCCGCATAAATGATAAATGTACACACAACGGCACACTGTTCTTTCCAGTTGTTGTCTCATCTCTGTCTTCTACATATCTCCTTCTGCTGGCCCCCCCCCCCCCCCCTTCCAGATGTTGAAGTATTTCGGGGCGTTTGAGGTGTTCTTTGAGGAGAACCTGCCTCGTCTGTTCGGCCACTTCCAGTCGTCTAGTGTGACCCCTGACCTTTACCTCATCGACTGGTGAGCGCTCAATAAGCCGCAACGTATCGACAGAGTAGCAATACTTGTAGGATTTCTAAAATGTCATTCTCATTTTGTGGAAAATTGACATTTTAGTCAATTTAGTTTCACAAAGAGGTTCAATGTGCCGTTTCTTTAGTCTCCATGTTTACTGTACAGCCTGCAGTATTAAGATAGCATTGCTTTATATTCTCTCTTTCCCCCCTCCAGGATATTCTCTCTCTACACTAAGCCCCTCCCCCTGGACGTGGCCTGCAGGGTGTGGGACGTCTTCTGCCGGGACGGTGAGGAGTTCCTTTTCCGGACTGGACTGGGTATCCTTCGTCTCTACCAGGACATCCTGCTCCAGATGGACTTCATTCACATAGGTGAGGGCGTTTCACCTGCTCTATGACCCCCATAGCATGGCACGGTCTGTCGTGCGGGACCACAGCTCTAAACATTGACTACTATTAAATGATCTTCCATTCTATTCTCTTCTATTCTAGCCCAGTTCCTGGCCCGTCTCCCTGATGAGGAGCTCCTCTCTGATAGGCTGTTCTCGTGCATCGCCACCACGTCCATGCTGAGCGGAAACAGGAAGTGGAGTCAAGTGAGTTAGTTCTAGTTTCCTGTCCTGAATGAGGGCTGGGACCCTTTACCACATAGGGCCAGGACAATGACGGGAAGGTCTGGCGTCATGGGAAAGGACTTGGAAGGGATTTTGGTTTAGATTCACATGCTTCCTTATAGCACTAAATGCACAGCGCCATCTGTTGAGGGATATTTTAATGGCATGCATGCTAGGCTATTACCGTCTCAAACTTTATGTTCATGGCTGCAAATAGCAATGCAACAAAACAGTCCTCACAACATCATAACCTCTTTAGAAGACAAGAGGTTATTATTATTATTATTGTTATTATTATTATTATTATTATTATTAATATTATTATTATTATTATTAGTGAAGTGAATCCTCTCGCACTCTCCTTTCCTGTTCATGTTACCCTTTCTCTCTCTCAATTCCTCTTTTCATCTGCAGGTGTTCAGTTCCTTGATGAAGGATACCAAGGACACCGAGAAGACAGGTGGAGGGTCCCAGAAGAGCTGACATCCTAACTGGTGTATTTAGGGGGGAAAGTGCCCTCCAACCACAGATTCACAAAATGTGAAAATTAAAGAAGCCATCAAATAGGGTTTATTGGGACATGACATTGCAAAAAACACTGTTAATAGGGACATCTTTGGAGTTAGTAACCTTTTATCCAACTCCATTTGTGGAAATTGAAATGATGTGGAAATTGTATAGCTGTGTGGCTTGGATTTTGAAGTGAAAAGCATCACATAGGCTGTAGGAAAATGTTAACTTGTTTATGTTTTTGACAACATAGAGTTTTAATGGTTCATAAAATGACTGCGAACTGTGTAAATGTAAGTTTTAAAGGTGAAGGGACTGTCAACTAAAATGGTTTTAGTTGTTAAAACTTCACTTCAGAGATTTCTGATTTGAATATCAGATACGTCATTATTTTGTCCTCTGGTGTCATTTTAAATTACTTAAATCAATCTTTTGATGTAGCATTTGTTACAAATATTCTTTTCAAATGAATTTCTGTTGTAAATTGTATCATTAATGTATCATTTTTGTTCTGCATTTTTCTATGCTTTGGCTATTGTACAGTTTTCATAATGAAGACTACATGGTACAACAGTAAACAATTGTAAATACATTTGAAATAAATTATGTACCTCTGCAACAATGTAAAAGACCAGATGTTAAATATTGTGAATAAAAAGTATACAAAAAAATTATCAGGCGTTTAGTTAGGCGTTTATAAAAATATTAGTAATTATTACTGTTAGTAATATGGAGTATAATGATAATCTGAAAAAATTGTTTCAGTCGCTCTACACTAGGCGGCAGTGTTTGAAAACCTCCTTATAGTAAACAAATGTACTTCCGGAGGTTACGAGGAACAACACACGTGTAGCATCAACTGCACAGTGTTCCTAACGAAAACACTTAGATTACTTTTACTGAACTATATAATGTGCATTTGTTATTGTACATTACATACCTCAAACCAAACCTTTTAGAGGACGTTACCTCTCGCATCATGGCACCGGTAAGTGACCGACTGCAACTAACGTGACATGAGGTTCTCTGATATATATATATATAACGTTACAGTGCACTACTTCGACATTAAGAACAAAATTCACTACTTATTTCATCCGCACACCAGATCGTCTGTGAACGTGCATTCATTAATTCCCTTAGTTGCACCCTGAACACGAATATACACGCCGATATTGATTTAATACAACGATTGATGATAAATTGGTTATTTATGGCTCTTTTCAGTCTATTGTATCTGTCAGTTTTGTTGGATGACCCACGTTGGTTGACTTCCCTTGAAATTCCCTTGTACTAAATTGCAAAGCTGTTTTTCTGTTCTGTTCTGGCACAAAGCATGCACCTTCACTGCCAGTTAACCCCGAAAGCCCGTTCCCTTGCGCTCCTTTTCTGTGGCATTTACATCTTTCCCACTCCTCTCCTCCCGACCTCCCATCTGTCCAGCCGAGGTCAAAGAAGAGGAAGCCGAGTTTTCGGCGTCTTCTGAAGACTAGCAATGTGAAGCTTGACAACAAGCTTAAGAACCGTCAGTTTAAACAGCAGAAGACGGATAAGAAACACCGCAAGGAACAGAGGAAGTTGAGAAAGGCCATCAAGGGGGCCAGTGCCGCCACACCACAACCTCTGGAGAGATACAAGAAGAGACCAGGTGAGTGGTTGGATAAATGAATGACATGCATATCCCCATACCTTGATGTCGAAGCACATTTTATGGTGTTTCGATTAGTGTCATGGGCAATATACCATATATTTTTATGGAGAGATGGATATATAAATGGGTGTTTTATGTAGCTTTACTGAAAGGGCTATTTTATGAAAGTGTCACTCCGCAGCTTCGCTTTATAAATATGAACGTATATAACTGTGGGTGTATGTTACAGAGGAGGAAGAGGATGAGGAGGACTTTGTGGAGAGCCTGCCGACGGACATGATGGATGAAGATGACCTGGAGCAGATCAAGGCCATGGCACAGAAGGCCTCCTTCCTTACCAGGGATCTGTCGTCAAGGTAACACTAATTGTTCTCAGCCTCTTTGACCTTCGCCGTTTGTAGCGTGAGGCTCACCTCATGCACTCTCACATGCATGTGTGCCTGAGGGCGGTCAAATGCATGAATAGCATTGGAAAAAAACATAATTGCACACACACTGACAAAAATACAAATAGGAGAGAGAATGTGTGTATTTCTTTTTTTTTCTTTTAGATAAAAAAAATATAACAATTTCATAAAGATAATTTCAAAAAATGTAAATGACCTCATAGTCTCCTCACTGGTGGACATGTTAACCAGTTCAGCAGTTCTGATCAACAGACACAATAAACAACTTTTTTTTTAACAATCTCGTTGGCTCCCCCTAGTGGCCCGGTGCACAGCAAGAAGAGGAAGTCGGAGCAGGGCACTGAAAACTATGAGAAGCTGCCCAGGAAGATGCTGAAAACGGAGGAGAAAGAGGTGATTCACCTGCTGCCCATCAAAGACAAGACGGGCCTCATCCATCGAAGCATGGAGAAGCCTGGTGAGGAGACTCAAGTAATCCATAGCTAACACGTTTAACAGTTACAGCTGATGTGAGATACTAACTTTGCTGATATTGTTTCCAGTTATCCAGAGAGAGGAACAAGACGAGGAGGGGGAAATGGATGTTACTGCCGGCTTGGAAGCGTTTGAAAACGGTACGAAATAAACATGGACCTTACAAACTATTGTTCTTATTCAGATGAGAACTAACACCTATGGTCGTTGAGGTTATTTACCAAACGAAATACTGAATCTAATAGTACTGGTTGTGGTTCCTTCCCTTCAGAGGAGGAGCAACAGACTGCTCCCCAGTTGAGCCCAGAGGAGCAGGAGAAATACAGAGTGCAGAAACTCATGGAGAAGAAGCTATGTATCGCTGGCCTGGGGTCAGCCATCATCTCAGACCCCAACAATAATGTAAGAGACCCTCCCCCACCCAAAAAACAATCCATGCTTATTTGTGCAATGAACAATTTTTAATAGCATAACAATATATAGATAACCATAATCACTGTTGACGGAATTCTTTTTTTAACAACAATTTATAAGAGCACCCGTACTATTTATAAGAGGTGTTTAGACGCACAAACCGTAAAGCCACAGCTAAATGTAGCTACATTAGCTAGCACGTGGTTGCATGACGTCTCCTCTTCATCCAAATAAAGTGTGTGTGTGTGTGTGTGTGTGTGTGCGCTTCCAGATTAAGAAGCTGAAGGAGCTGCGCGGCATGTTGATGGAGACGGACCCCTACGTGGCGGTGACAGTCCGCAAGCTGGTCATGGTGTCTCTGATGGAGATCTTCAAGGACATCGTGCCCTCCTACAGGATACGACCCCTCACCGAGGACGAGAAGGCCACCCGGGTATTCCCCTCTGCTACCCCCCCCCCCCCCCTCTCCCGCCGCGCATCACCTTCGCGGTAGGGCTCAAACACTCAGGGAAGCTGGCTCTGCACCGCAGCCAGGAGACCAAGAGAGACGTGTAGTCAAGATAAATGAGCTATTTTTAGGTGGTATGTTTTAACTGGGTAGTGTATTGTTGGTTTGGAGCTGCGGTACCTACTGTGCCTTTTTAGCACTAGCTGATTGTAGTGTGTGTGTGTGTGTGTGTGTGTGTGTGTAGGTTAAGAGGGAGACCCAGATGTTGAGGGAGTTTGAGCAGGGGCTTGTCAGTCAGTACAAGTTTTACCTGGAAGACCTGGAGCAAACTATCAAAGGTATCGGTGCTCTCACACACTCTCAAAGGCACACACACATAGGCACACATGCGCATCACACACAAACTCCCATCCACCAACAAATACCGTCACATGATGCATAAAGCTGCTAACAAACATTTCTCTGTCTCTGTCTCTCTCTCTCGCTCTCTCCCTCCCTCTCTTTCTCCCCCCCCCCCACACACACACACACACACTCCCTCCCTGCTCCCAGACTGGAAACAGAAGAAAAAGAAGCGCAGCCAGGTGGTGGGCTTCTCATCCTACAGGAGCCTGGCGGAGGTGGCGGTCCGCTGCATCTGTGAGCTGATGGTCGCCCTGCCGCACTTCAATTTCCACAACAACATCATCGTTGTGGTCGTTCCTCTCATGAACGAGCCCGCCAAGAAGGTTAGCGCCCGCTCATTTTGGGACTGTGCGTATACGAGTGAGATGTCTTTTGTGGTTGTTTTCATAATGTATCTTAGATTATTTCTAAATGTAATTGATGAATTTTGCTCTAGTGTCATCATATCGCGTTTGTATCTTCATATGTACGTGTTGCGTGAAGGTGTCAGAGATGAGCTGCGAGGCGATGCGTAAGCTCTTTAAACAGGACAAGCTGGGCCATGCCTCGCTGGGAGCTGTCAGGGTCATCTCTGGAATGGTCAAGAATCTCAACTACAACGTCAGGCCTGAGGTAGGAAAACTAGAGAACGATTTTTGGCCTGACCGAGGCCTGACTTAACTGTTCCCACTAAAATGCTAGTTCTACTGGTACGTTTTGGCTGTTTTGCTGGCCTGTTAAAGCGATATTTAACTTTTGGTAAACCCTTTACTCTGTAGCTCCTTAGGGGGGCAGGATAGTTCAGTAGGGGACATGTTAGTCTAGTGGCCTGGGTGTTCGACTCCCAGCCAGAAGGTCATGAATTCAAGCCTTGGAGTTGGCATACCTGTAAGCATCTAGCATCCCTGTCTGCTCCTTGTAATTGTAATCCGTGCTTCTAAACCTTCCTCCCTCCCATCATCCCTTTATCCCCTCCCTTATATCCTCTCCTCATCGCTTTCCACCCCTCTGTCCGTCTCTCCTGCGGTCCCCCCCAGATGCTGAAGACTCTGCTGTCTCTGAGGATAAAGGAGGTGGATTTGAAGAGAGACACGGAGGACACTGCGCCCAATAAGAAGTTCATGAACTACCAAGAGAAGAAGAAGAACCTCTCCAGGATGCAGAGGAAGTGGAAGAAGGCAGAGGAGAAGCTGGAGAAGGAGCTGCTGGAGACGGAGGCCTCCGAAAGCAAACACAAGAAGATCAAGCTGGTGAGCGGACCTGCTCGGCAGATCAGATGTGGCTGATCGCAGGGGGCTTCTTCAGGTGTGTCCTCCTTTTTTTTTTCTTTCAAAGTGATGCTAACTCTCTCCTCTCGTCCAGCACACGGAGACACTGAACATCGTGTTCCTCATCTACTTCAGGATCCTCAAGAAAGCCCAGAAGTCTGTCCTGCTGCCCTCGGTGTTAGAGGGCCTGGCCAAGTAAGACGCACTAACACACACATTGTCACTGCAAAGACCATGAAAGACTATTGTGTTTTTTATTCCTTTGATTTTAATGTAATGTTCTCTTTTCCAGGTTTGCTCATCTTATCAACCTGGAGTTCTTTGACGACCTTCTCAATGTTCTCCAGAATCTCATCCGATCGGGAGTGAGTATTTACCCATATCCTGCGTACAGTAGCTCTGGGTGAGTCTACTGTTGACGTGATTGGCTCATAAAATTACTGTTGCCCTGTAGGATCTGACCATTCGGGAAAGCCTCCACTGCATACAGACTGCCTTCAACATCCTCTCCGGACAAGGTCAGTATCTGTAATGTATTTGATTCTATATGTATTTATATACCACATAGCTTTAGAGTGCCAGGAAGTTTCCGACTTGCTGTACGGCCCCGTCTGTCCTGGAAGCTATATCCCTAGTGTTTTTGCCTGTGCCTGCTAGGTGATGTTCTCAACATTGATCCTCTGAAGTTCTACACCCACCTGTACAAGACCATACCCATGCTCAATGCCGGTACGTTCCCTCCAGGTGGTGCCTGGCTTTGCCCCCATGCGTGCCCCTCAACCCCGTCAGTAACGCCCCTCTCTCTGCTTCTCCTAGGGGCGCCCAATGATGACATCACCATCGTGCTGCAGTGTCTGGACGTCATGCTGACCAAGCGCAGGAAGCAGGTGACCCTGCAGAGAGCCATGGCGTTCCTCAAGCGACTGAGCACGCTCGGTCTGCACGTCCTCCCCAACGCCAGCATCGGCCTGCTGGCCTCCAACAGGGCCATCATACACGTCAGTCATTGGTTATCTTGTGTGTGTGTGTGTGTGTGTGTGTGTGTGGGCGCAGTCATCAGCTAACGCATAGAATGCCTCTACAGTGTTCCCTCACTACAGGTATGGTGCTCGCAGGGCTTTGCATTTCCACATCTAACACAGGAAGGTCATGAACCCCCCCCCCTCACTACGCCGGCATTTACCTAGATAAGCTAATAGTGTCTCTGTTTGTCTCATCTAATATGTAGGCCTTTCCCAAGTGTGACATTCTCCTGGACAATGAGGTGCAGGGCAGTGGGGTTTATCTGCCCGAACTAGACGAACCAGAGTACTGCAACCCACAGAACACCGGCCTATGGGAGCTACACGTGCTCCAGGTGAACACACAGAAGATGGACTACCAGGGGCAGCTGACTCTTCAGTTTGAACAGGAAAGGGGTTGTGATTGAAACCCACTGGAACCTGACTAATAGCCTGTGTGCGTTTTCTGTGTTTTCCCCTGCGGCCCAGAGGCACTACCATCCCGTAGTGAGGAAGTTTGCTGCCCATCTGAGTCGCGGGGCTCCCAGCGAGGGTTCAGGAGCCCTTGGCGTTGAGCTCAGCAGGAGGTACGTGCCTCATTAAGACTGTCTCATCAGCTTCCTGTGTTGAATGTGTTTATTTAAAGATTTAGTCAACACTGACCACAAAATTCCTTTACATCCCACAAACAACCAAGATCACGACATATTAGAAACACAGACACTTGTTCTGTCACAATATATATATAATAAATATTCCCGTGTCCCTGTAATAACAAAATATTTAAAAGCAGCACTAGTTAAAATTGTAACAGCCTAGAAGATAAAGTAGAAAAGATTTATTGTTGGAAAGGGTTTGCATGAAAGACTATTGTATCTGCCAGAATTAGTTATTTAGTCTGTTTGTCCAGGTTACCAGTAGAGCTGTTTGAAGACTACAGTTTTAAGGACATGTCCTTCAACCCCCCAGTGGCAGCACCGAGTACTAAGAAAAAGGTATATGCCCCCACACACACAAATGCTCTGACTGTCTTTAAGGTTGCCCATACTGTTACATACTGTGCATCGCTTTAATGTCAATAGGTTATTCGTTTCCTAACAAAAACGTCTGTTTCAGGATCGTTTCACCATAGGAGCTGCTCTATTGGACGACCAGCTCAAGAAACGGGTGGACAGAGTTCTGTCGGTTGCTAATGACGCCGATCTCCAGCTGGACTTCTCTCAAGCTCTCACACAGGCCACAACATAACCGGACCGCCCCACTCTTCCACACAACATGCAGTACCAAAGGCTGGATGCATGGGTGACTGTGATCTGCATTCTGGGACAGAAATAGATTCCATCCTTCCTAAATACATTAGGAACATCAATCTTTGATCTTCAACAGATCAATGGGAGTGCTAACGATCCACTTTAGGAACAGTGAAGAAACAAAGTCTAAATGCAGAACGGTTTTTCCACCACTGGGCTGTATCTTGTGAGTAAAATGAATTCTACTAAGTCGAGCTATCTGTTCATGAAGCGGTGGCTTGGGGGCTAGAAATCTAACATCCTCTGTTCACTTCCCTCAGCTTTTTGTGCCAAAGTGTCCTTGTACAGACAAATACCTGTGCTCTCATTGTGGAGAAATTTCTAAACTGGTTTTCATATTGTAAGAGCTGAAAGTGTAACATAAACCAATGTTATTACTATGTATTTTGCTGTGTTTGTTTCAAGTCTAAATAGAAGTAAAGTTAAGACAATTATTAGGATTTATTGACTGGGATTTCCTTACTACACGTGTGAGGGAATGGTGTTTTATAAACCTAATGTCTGTTTTACAGACTTGTCATCTTTGATCATCATAATTTGTCTATGAAGCACTAGAGTTATGTTTAGTTGGTATAGCTCAAAACAGGGGAATACAAAATGCAACATAAATTAAAAATAAGACATTATACACACCAGGACAGAACAAATAACTAGAATGTACTGCGAGTGAGGCTGGAAATTCACTCGTGTGTGTGTGCACACTTTGACTAGCTGTAGTCTTAAATTATCTTATACAGTGTAATTAGTCACCTAGTTAAATACTGTATTTGGACTTGGACTGGATGTAAACTTGTTTTTCCTCTCTTGAAGGGAAGCCATCAATGCACTATTCAATCCAGCCATGAGATGGCAGTAGTATTAAAATTAATCACCACTAGTCAGGAGTAAGACCATGAATACAGAAGAAGAAAATCAGCTGCCCCCTTTGGCTCAAGACACAACTTCACATATTTTTTGACTTTCAGCAGACACATTGTTTTTAGTGTAAAGAGTAGCTTTATCTACGACGGTGAGACAGAGAGCAGTGCCGTATCTTATACATAAACTACATTGATTCTCTTGTATAGTTCTATATTTCTAGCCAGCTATTAAGTACAGAGACTTGTATTTGAAAATCTAAGGGTTTCATGTCATACTGTTGGTTTCACAAGGCCCAAGGTACAATACCAAATCAAAAGTGAATATCTTACCATATTCAACGTGGTTTAAAAATAATTAAACAACCTAAATTGACTGTTGACATTAAGATCTAGAGATGTAGAGGAGTTTGGATTTTGATGTGCATTTCATATTTCAGCAAAGTGTTATGTTCAATAAAGTCCTACAGAGTAGCACACCTGATTTGGCTTGTCCGACCTACCACCTACAACGCTGAATACTCGTACCTTAGACTAAACAAGCTGAACATTTATCAACAGTCAGCTGTTGGTTTAAGTGTTGGAAGATGTAGACACATGCTGTACTTCTGAAACACATGCATCTCTGACCAACGGTGAGCATTTGCGTCGTCAACAGGAATCTAGCGTCACTTCTATGTCAGTCAGCTCCACAGAAAACACACCGACAGCCGCAAAACGGTTTCACAAGTCCAAAGCGATTAATTTATGATGTAAGAAGTGCCAAGGAGTGTGTAGGCAGAAGAGGTTACACACACAAACACACACACAAGAACACTCTGTCAACAGTCATTACTTTACACAAACACACCCTTCTACCACACTAACCCTTCTCACCCCTCGTGTCTCCCTTTTCCATATCACTGTCTTGCTGTGTCCCCAAGTCTCCTTAACCCCACCCCCTTCTACTCTCAGCTCTTTCTGTCACTGTCATTAGAAGATTCAGATTCAAAGAGGTCATCAGGTAGAAGTCATGTTTATCTGCCTGTCTGTCGGTCTGTACCTGCCTCCCTTTATACAGTATGGCTTTGTAAACTCTGTTTGTCTACCCTCTAAACCAGCGTGAATGGGCAAACGGAGGTGTTGAGATAAGACAGAGATAAGCAAATAAACAGAGACGGCCAGATAGCTGATAGACAGACACATAGATACACATTGACGCCTACATCACATCAAAGCCAACTGTTATCTGTGGCCAGTTTTAAGATGATGAGATTGACTTTATCCTAGTCTTTGTCTAGCATTAACAGAGCATTAAAGGGCCACCAGTGGGACTGCATTCTCCTATCTATAAAGTGAGGACCTGCACTTTTCAATTCTAGGGGTTGTAAGAGGCCACAAAATAATTTTAAGATTATGAAAGATCATTCATCTTTTTAAATTTGTATTAATTTAGTTTAATCTCTTTAATAAAATGAATAGATGAGCGTAAATTTGTTTATATATTTACAGTTATAGTTATCTTTGCACTTCTTTTTAAGGATCTTTTGGAGAACCATGACCATAACCACTGGTCTCCAGTTAACAGAGTGTGAGAGCGCCACCAGTGGAAATACATTTGCCTATCAAAACGAGTACCTGGATTCCTTCTTAGGCCCTAGTCGCGCTTGCCAAACGCCCACACCTGAGCTAAAGAAAATAATCTACATAACCATTTCCCAGTCGTCTCACCCATATTCAGCTCCTTCTGGCAGGCGCTGCAGATCCTTGGGAGGACAGCTGTGCAAATCCCCAACTCTCACCACTGGCTGCTGGCTTTCTGAAATGTGTTTTGATGGTTAGTTTACACAGACAAGAGGACATTAGTAAGTGAACAGCTTCCAAATATTCCAACACATTGAGTTCAACGCAATGTCAAGAGTAAGCAATTCTACCAGAAAGCGCATTTTAACTACGCCGTCACTTGATAGAAGTGTGTGTGTGTGTGTGTGTGTGTGTGCGTCCGTGCATGCACGTGTTTCAATTTCTTTGTTTAGCCAAGTGTAGAGGAAGCCATTCATTGGGTTCTCTCTCTCAGAAACACACACACACAGACACAGCCAGTCTCAGTTGAATAAGCGGTTTGAACGGTTAAGTGTATTTTGGTTCTCCCATTTCTCACTGTCTTTGATGTTCGGTAATATACACCCCACTCCGCACAACACACACACACTCATACTCACACACACACACACTCACACACACACACACACACACTCACACACATCCTCACACATGGGCCCTGACCACATTTGACCAAGTCTTCCCAAACTGCCATAATCAAACAATCAGACAAGATATCAGTTACAGTTGACTCATCCACCGTGTATTGTGAATTAAAGGAGTGGTGTGTATTTATTGGCCAGAGGGGGAACAGAGGAGTTAAGATGAATCCCCCCAACCACACACACAAAAATGGGCCATATGTGTGTTTTTTATTTTATTTCTATTCGGACTTTAAGTGTGTTATGTTCATCTTTACACATATCCTGTCCTCTCTCTTCTCCCCTCCTGTTCATTCCTCTACCCCTTTTTCACCTCCTCTGCTGAGCTCTTGTCCACTCCCGCTGTGTTTACATTCTACCTGTCAGTTGATTGATGGTTGCTATGACAATCAGGCCATCAGTCACACCTGGCCAACTTCAGAACAGAGATCAGTTTCTTTTTCCTGGCGGTTTTGTCGTTTTAGCCCTGTCTGTGTGAAAATTTACTAGAGAGGGTCTCACATTCACCTCTACAGTAAATATAAGCTAATCTAAAAGTAATTATAGGACAAAATACATTTAATAGTAATATACCTTAGATCATATGCTATTAAACGATACTCAATTAAACCTTTTTAGGACAATAAATTGTGTAATAATCTTGTAAAACAGACGCTGTCATAAGAAATGACTTCTATTGTAGCCATCTTGGGAAAGATCTTGTCAGCAATGGGGTTTATTCCTAGGATATAGTAGGCAGGCAATATCTCTCTCTATATCTTGTCCTAATCAAAACCTAATTAGCCTACAACCTTTTAACCTAATTAATAATTGTATGTCTAACCTTAGACCTTAGATCAACAGTTTTAAAAACTTTGCATCCTGTCATAGCTCTGTGGTGCTCAATATAGCACTAACTTAGTGACCTCAGAGTTTCTTATCTAGATTCCTGTCTAACTTGTTAATGTTTATTAACACCAGTGCCACTATAATCTAATTACCTGTACATTTATTATAGTTGGTGAATGAAGTGATATTATTCTGTGGTTTTAGGAGAAGCCCACACAACTGATGATGCCATGTAGTGTTGTCGAAGAGTGTTGAGAGCGTAATTGGAGAAATCTGCACAAGTGCAAAAAATAATTGTTCTGTTGGAACCAAAGCTATGTCAGTAATGTTGGTGAAAAACCACACATCTGATCCTAAAAGCTGAATCCTTATTCCTACGCATGAAGCATGTACTTGTTCATATGTTTGTCAGAATCTATACGATATATAAGGTTGGTTTAATCAATTTCATATGATCTCAACCAGCGATACATAGCAACACAGCGGACATTTATGTACACAAACAAGTACAAGATTTTAGCATTGAATCCCCCCCAAAAATGTGTCATTGATTGTGTTATAGTACCCCCCAAAAACTCACGTGGGGTAGTGAATGATGTGAGCCTAGTAGAGCCGTAGGGGGAGGAGTAGAGAGGAGTGAAAGACACTCACAGGTGCGGGAGGGGCATGCACGCTCAGTTTGAAACCAAACCAAACCAACAACGTTTCCGGACACAAATCGGGGAGTGTCCCTTTAACCCCTTGATCCTGTGCAGCTCGACAGGTGGAACTGGCACCTACAGTGCACATCCATGTTTGGGGTTTTTTTTTCACCCCACTGTGAGGTCACTCATGCAGTATTCACAGACTCCTAGTACCACAGCGTGTGACGCTAACGTCAACCGAATGCCTTATCTGGTGTTGACAGCGCCTGTGTGACCATGTGCCGTCGGCTGAGGAATGTTTTGCTGGCCTGTTTTGTCTCTCTGCTCGATGTGATGATAGGACAAAGAGACGCAACCGTCTCTGACAACAACCCTAAAAACACTAAACCCTAGTCATTATACGGGTGACAAGTAGGGCTGTCCTCCCAGTGTATGTCTGTGTGTGTGCACTGTTATTATCGGAGCTTCCTTCACCTGCATTCAGCATGTCCGCGCACACACACACACACATATATATACCTGTTTACCAAAAGCTGTTCAATGAGGGTCAGAGGGGAATGTCAGGAATGTTGATTGTTTCCAAAATAAGAGGCAGCGCTGACACGACAAACGACACCAACTATGACAAGACTTTAATTATCAAGAAAAAAGTTATCAAGAAAATAAATGTTTACTACTTACTGAGGCAGAACACCGTGGGTGTCTATTTGGAGTGTGGTTTAAAGTACATCACTTCAAATGATTGATTACTAATACATTCTGGATGTATGAGCATTGACCTACCAGAACACCAGAAATGGAGGGCAGCTATCGCTGTGAAGAATCATTCCATGAATCATTCCATGCTGTGAGCGGTGAAAAATGTATCATTGTGATTATTAACTCAAAACACTCAAGTTCACCTGTCTTCGGTAGCACTTCCAGGTCACTTTGAAAAAAAAAGCCCTGTTGTGTTATGAATTATGCTGTGTGGCTTAACCCTTCACTCTCTGAACATCTGTGCTTCCAAGTGAGTGCTGTCCCAGTATTCTGGCACAAGGCATGGTTACATCACAGTTAGAACACTGGTAACTTCCTAATACGTCTACCCTCAGTCCCTGATCAAACACCTAGGGCCTCATTTTAAAAAGTGTTCTTAGAGTTATACTTGAACTTGAACTTTATACTGAATCCAATGAATGTCTTAAGATTATTTCCGACTGTGTGTATGTTCGATTCATAACAGATACAAAAAAAACTTGCAGGTTCCAAGAAGCCCATTTGTAACTTACGCACCTGTGATCTATAAATCTCAAATTAACTTAAATTGAAGGCACGTGAACATGCCTTACAATAAGCGGTTCACCCTTAGATGATATTAGCACAAATGAGGGCTTAGCCAAGACTAGAACAATCATGGACCAAGAGAAAAGCTAACTTTTTGGAAAACGAGATCACAGCGATGGTAGAGGAGATTGAAGACAGGCAACACGCATTATTCGGTGTGGGTTGACAAACAAAGCCAAACAGGCTTGGACGCATATGCATCCCAAACTGCAATTCCCCTACATACTTTGCATAAAAGTAAGGTTTTATAACTAACTACTTATATGTGTGAGGCCCCTGGATATAGAGACTGGCTACTGACTCCTCTCTCAAGCCCCTTATACGGTGTCTTTGGAGGATACATGAAGTTTAGGGTCTCGAAGCAGTTCTGTAATTTCTTTCATCTGTCTTTTCTTCTGATATTGCTTTATAAATATATAAGACTTAAGACCTCTTGAGGCTCCATATGGGCCTCTTGGCTGACTTCTGGCTTATAAAGGAGATTTATGAAGCCGTTCTGGACACATTTGGCTTCCAAAGTCTGTTACTGAAGCCCAATAGTCCTTGTGGTTTAGAATATAACGACGTATACACACACACGAGCAAACAAACACAGACTGGGTTTGGCATACCTCCTGTCAGATTGGCAGGCTGTCCACGGGCCTGCTAACTGTCAAGGGTGTCAGCCTTACTTGTGTGTGTGTGTGTGTGTGTGTGTGTGTGTGTGTGTGTGTGTGTGTGTGTGTGTGTGTGTGATGGAGAAAGATGTGTTGCAACCGGATTCATAGACAAAAACCTAAATGCAGTACCATAAAGACTAATGGATTATAGATCATTGATAATACAAATGACAGTTTATATCTGCTGCCTCATGTACATCACAATCCATCTTTAAACACCTCAACACATGTTGACATACAGCCGCATATTCCTTATGTAAACATCAAGGCCAAATTAATAGATGTTTGTTGAAGAAGAGGTCTTGACACATAATAGTGGCTAATAACATATCCTCCAGCTTGGTGGAGCTCTGTTACTAACATAAAATAATGTTAGTATATATTAAAATAAATAAATATATTATTCGTTTGGTTATTTCATGGAACATGTAAGTAGTTCCAATATGAACTTGGAGGACATATAGTTTATATAGAGATAAAAATTGGATTTCAATTTGATTTTACAATCAAGCAATGCAGTGCCTGGCTGCACAGACAATGGCTCACTATTGTGAAGAAAGAACTTGTGTTCTGGCCAGTCAACCAGCCTGGTTTATAATGAACTAGCGACTGACACCAGCATCTATGAATTCCCAACCAATCAGTGAGAGGCACTCATGAATGTGCGATGAGACGCATTCATGTGGAGGGGGGGCAGTCCATCAACAACCATCAACGTGCATTGGTTACATTCCTTAACAAATCCTAGTAAACAGTGTGAATCTTTCCCATTCTTCAGTTCTTACCAGTGTCTGGGTAAACCAAACATTAAATCTCTCCTGTCTGACTTGCTTAGCTGTGTCTGTGCTTTTTGGGGATATTTACATTTAAATACCACAAATACCTGCCTAAATACTAATTAGAGATGAACGTAGATAAAGAGCCCTTTGCAAGGGAGAGTGGGGGCCTTACGGATCTTCTTACGGAAGGAAGAACCCTTAATTCTTTCCCCTTAAAAGACAGTATGCTTGTGTGTGTGTTTGTGTGTGTGTGTGTGTGTGTGTGTGTGTGTGTATGTGTGTGTGTGTGTGTGTGTGGGGGGGGGGGGGGGGTACATTTTCAAGCAGTTTTATTTATTTAGGAAATAAAAAAAAAAATAAAGAAATAA
>JAOEHI010053211.1:0-24720 GCA_025447815.1 Percopsis transmontana | reverse complement strand
CCTCGGTTGGTGTTTGGGCTTCGGTCGGCGGGGGCGTTGGTGCCCGCCCCGCGGGGCGGTGGCGGGCGCGGCCCGCGCCCCCCCAACATTGTCAAGCAGTGTTCTTTCTTTAGGAAAGAAAGAAAGAAAGAAAGAAAGAAAGAAAGGAATGAAGGAAGGACAGAAGAACGGAAGGAAGGACAGAGCAGTAGACAGTGTAGGAGATGGGTTGAGGAAGTGAGTTGACAGTTGAAAAGGCCGGCTACTTGAGAAGGTGGAGTGTTTAGACATGTAGGTAACGCTGATCCTATTGAGTTTGATGGCTGGACACTCTTTGATGCCGGCTTCCTGTTTAGTGAAACAGAGAACAACAGTATGGGAGGGATGGGCTATACATGTGTACAGCAGTTTCTCACAGGGATCACTAATGTCACATCTTGGGCTGGCTGTACTTCCACATAGGCACACCAGTATTTCCTTCACGTCAAATGTAAAGGGATTCAAATCATAGCATCAGAGCTTGCAAATGTGTAAAATGCTTATAGCAAAAAAGTAGGGTTGAGATTCACTAACCCAATATCTAAACTTGACTTGAGTTTTTGTTTTTATTCTGTCAACAGCCTTTTTGGCGAGATGAAAACTGAGTGATGTAGGCTCTTAATCATCAAGGTAATTGTGACAAGGTGACAAGACTGTTGATGGAATCAAACCCTCAAATGTTATGATCACTATAAGCCACTATAGGCTATTGGTTTACAACATTCCCCCCAGCTTTTGGTCTCTTATCCCAAGATAATTTGTGTTATCCTGCTGATGTCTACACCTTTAAATCTGGAGATCTGTGGTATCTGTGGTATTTGTGTGTAGATGCTCTCATTAAAACTGTACTTACATACTGTTTTTCTATCACACAATTCCATTAGACTCTATTGATGTAGTGTTTTCTTTATTTCAAAAATAATAAAAACAGGCATAAAATATAGACAATATCTGACTCTATACACTCACTTCAATCGGTTTCAAAATATTTACAGGCATGTAGATACAACACCAGAGAACTGCCACAACCAAAGGATTTAAGTGCCATCTTCTAAACAGAGCCATTGACCAAAACAATTGAAATATGTCGACAATTTGCAGAATTCTGATTTTAAACATCGTCTGTGATCTTTTACTCTTAGATATTACATTATTGTGAATGGCTGCTTGAATTTGGGTGAACTTGGAAACAATTGTGATGGTATATTTTCAAATGGGCAGCAAAATGGTATCCATATTACAACCTGACTAAACTACCTCCATCAGAGGCTCTGGCTACTATGTACAGTACAGTAATTTACTGTAATAAACATTTATTTATTGAGTTCCACACAGAAACAATCCCATCTCTAGTCCATTTTGGGCTGCCAACACTGCATTGTGACTCTGTATCGCCAAATCAATTAACGTCAATATTTTCTTAGGAGGTACACAAAACGACCTCACCAAAAAGCCACAGGGGAGATCAAGTGAAACTAATGGGTTAAAATAGTTACTATTGGCATAAAACAGAAGTTAATGTAAAAAAATGTAGGGGAAAAATATTTCAGCATTACAGTACAGCAGTGTCGGTTGGTTGGCCTAGGTCCAGGGTCAAACAAAATAGAAATACTGTCTAAAAAACTGTACATAAATATCCTCTGTGTTGTTCTCCGCATTGAAAATAAAATCCAAAATAAGAAGTTACTCTTGTAATTCATCTATGTGCCTTGGCCCTAAATCCCTTCAATGTGTATACAGCTAGTAGTTGTACATTGTTCTGTTTCATTGATAGCTGTGACTGTATTTCTGTGTCCATCTAGTATGTGGGTGTGTTCGTTTATGTCCCTTAGTGCCGCTGGCAGGTGTGCAAGCTCCGTGCGGCCTTGTTTACCCTGTGTTCCTGTGTTCGACAGACTAGCCCCTCCCCGCAGTTACACCGCTGGAAGATCTCCAAACCAGGTGCCCCTTTCTTCCTATGCTTGGTGCAAACCTGGAAACACGATAAGAAAAAAATGAATTAGTTTGATATTGTGATCAGTGTTCCCTATCCATTACATTACAGTGACTTGATTTGGCTCCCTGGTTATGAAACAGTCCCGCCTGTACTAACCTGGCCCTCTCTGAGAACAGGCTTGCAGATTTTAGACCAGAAGTGTCGAGCACAGCACAATCCATCGGCGCAGTCTGAGGACCTGAGACATTTGTCCCCTTCCATACCTGGAGACAGAGAACCGAGACATTAAATATGACTAAATGAAACCCAGCTATCAAAGTGTTTTCTGTGTATACTGTGTATACATTTAAGTACATCAGTGTTTCAAATGGAGAAATGTTGAAAGGACATTTATGTCTGTAATTCTCCTTGTGGCTGAAACTAGCGTTACAAAAACATTGTTGTTTTGGTTTGGAACTGCAAGTGCAGAGTGCAAGCTTCTCCCACACTTGAGTGCTGAGTGGCTTGCATTCCTCTCTACCCCCCCCCCCAATTTTCAAAACATAAACAGTGAAATGGTGCTCTGGGGGCACAATAATGCAATCGTGGAGTGCACCTTTAATTACACTAAATGTTTATAGTACTGTGTCCGTACCTCCTGCTGTGAGTGTCAGGTCCTGCGTCGTTGAATTTTCTCCTTGTCCGTTAAGAGTTTCACTGACCCTGCGGCCTACAGTAACGGTAGGGCCTGCTTCCTCCACATTAAACTGCTGCACAATGTCAGATTCTACAGGCAGACATACTCCTAAAGACAGACAGGCAGAGAGAGAGAGAGAATGAGAGGTCAAACATACTGTGTCTATGTGTTTACAATCACACATCCCCCCCCCCCCCCCCAAGTGTCTCAACAGCTAGTCTACACTGACAAACAAAAACATGTACACCTGATGTAAAGTATTTACAATATTTCAAATATTATACTCCGCAATTTTTCAATGCTATCACGACACAGAGCAAATAGGTTATGTGCCAATGTTATGTGCCAATACTTTAATGTGTTATGAATAGGCTATGCCCCATCTAGTGGGTAAAGTGGGTACATGGGCTTTTGTTGAATGGGCTTAAATTTAAACTAGCCTCTGTCATTTATAGCCTATTGACACTACAACTATTTTTTGGGGAAAAGAACTTGGTCCAACTTACCGTTGCTACACTGGTTACCCGGGCAACACATGGCATCGCGAGTGCACCTCTTGCGGCGCCGTTTGCAAGGAAGACACGCGCCCAGGGTCACAAAACAAAATCCGTGTTCCCCACACTCCTCGTCAGCCGAGCAGGTCAGAGACTGGCCAGGCACAAACACAAAAATCTATCAAATTTAACATGTAACATGAAACACAACCATATCTCAGGATTTATAACGAGTTATACTTAAAAATCAAATGATTCGGTATTTTGTTTGGCATATATTTGATATAGGCTTGTCTATATTCTAAGTCTATAGGTCCCAGTAGCCAAATTAGTCTTAAAAATCCCTTGCAGTGACCAAACTGTTACATCTCTTAATAAGGTATTACCTGGATGGGGTCTATCAGCAGGTTGTGACTGCTTCCCTCCAGCTGACTAAACTCGTCCGGGCTAGAGCTGGCTGCGTGCCCTCCACCGTGAGTCGGAGCTCCGGGTCCAGTTGCGAGGTTCTTGATGGCATTGGAGTTCAGAATCACCGACCCACAATAGACGTAACTGATGGCAGCTACCAACAGGTACATCACGGCGGGTAAGGCCAAAGACTGAATCATTCTCTCCCAATTGACGAATTAGACGTTCTCGGAAAGAAGAGATTATAAGCACGAAAAGTAAAAATAATTTAAAACGCGACACACTGTTGCTGCAAACCGACGGAGATAGATCCTTTCCTGCTGTAAAATTATCTATTAAATGTAAAGAAAGTGCCTATGCCTATTTCCATGCAATATGCAACTTGACGAAACCCTCAGGCTACTAGTCGAGAGAGGAAAACCTCAGTGACTGACAGTGTACCTGTCGCCTGTTTTATACCCACGCTGGGTTGTTTGTTTTCCCTCCCCCAGTCATGTGTAACAAAAAGGGAGATGGAATTTCAAAGGGACGGGTCTCTCGACGCAGCAGGAAGTCTAGGTCTAAGCTACCCAATACACACTCACACGCACATGCACACAAAGATCCGATGAATCATTGGCCCGAACAGGAATCTATCTATCTTAAACCAAATGCCCCGCAGTGTTTGTGTGCAATTATCAGCCAGACACCCCGGGGTTGGACATCAAACGCACCACACCGACCGCATCAGTTTCTTAATCTGAAGTAGGTGTGATTATGGTGCTGTATGGCTGTTTATTGGTATTTCTATAGACACCAAATATTTTATTTTCCTTTTTTGTGAAGCCCGCGAACTGTTAGTTGTCTGTGCTATTTGCGCATCAATGAAGAATCGACGGGCAAGTTGTTGGATAGTAGGCTACAGTTTTACGCACGAATAACAACATTGCCCATATTTATCAGCCTGCACAAAAACGGCTGAACGGGATTGCCAAATAATTCGACAGTTTGTCCTTAAAAATAACACAGATTTATACTTATCTGACCGTACGTTATCTTTCTCTGCCATATTTTTTCTCCTTTCTGTGCACTTTTCCCCTCTTGGCAATCAGCTGACGGCTGCGTACAGGTGGTAAAACAGAAGATCAGACAGCCATTAGTGCTTCTTAATGGGTGATCATTGGGGCTATTCCATCTCCCATTAGCACTGTGTGATCCTTAATTGTAACGTGGGGCTTTGAAATGCGCGAGGTGATTAGTGCCGGGCTAGGAGATCAAAAGAAGACCCCAAAATATGAAATAGCGCAGCGGAGTGTCGAGTTTACCGAATTAATGAGCCGTTAAGGAACTACTAAAGGGCGTCTTAAATCAAATAGGGACTGATTATTACCCGGTGATAAAGAATTCACATCGGGGTGGGTTTTCTCTTTCAACTTTATCAGTTGCTTGTGTAACAATTAGCTTTTATCATTGCCCCCCGTACCCTGTAAATCGGCACACACAAGACCTTATTAGGCATATAAATTACAGGTCTAAATTTGAGCCTTCTGACCAAAACCCCGTTTTACGGGCAAGACCATTTTTGTTTAATAAATAGGCATACGTTTTGTCCCATTATGACTAAATCTATATGGGCCTATCAGCCCATATTAGTGAGCTGTTGTGAGCAGTAGGCGTATCGATAAAAAAAATTCTGCGTCTGTTTAGGAACAGGGACACTTCCGAATAAAACACACTAGCGAATTAACAGTTTCCCTCGCCTGGGTCTGTTCAGGGTTTTCGCCCCTCCCTATAGCACACACACCGTCTTTGATGTCGCTAACAGAGTTAGCTCGTTACAATGGGACACTATAGCAAGACAAACCTTCAGTACACTTCATTAGCCCTCAATCAGCCTGCATTCATCCCCATTCTTTGGTGTTTGCGCTTTTGTTTTAATTGTGCAGCCAAAGCCCTGCAGTGGTGTAAAACAGCTTGAAGGGCCTTTGATGACCGGCACATCAAACAGGGTTTGAGTCCGCGCTTCTAATCGGTGCTCAACGGGACCCACCGGCCCCGTTCTCACAAACAGTCAGCTTGCTTATCACGGAGCTCCTGGCTTTGTCAGTTCTAGAAACATTTGAATATATAGTAGACCTATCTGTCCTGTTGATGTTTGCACATAGACCCATCTACCATTCTAGGCATTTATATAGTAGGTGTTTATTGTTGTCATACATTTGTAGATGTATAATGTTCATAGTATTCTTTACAGGTGTTTACCAATGTTTACACCATGTCTGTACAAGTGGTTGTTGTTCAGTGTTCTGTCTGGCTGCGGTTACACCTAATTTTCCGTCAATAACCCAAAGCTTCACCTTTCTATATAGTGCTGTAGAATCCACAATGTAGGCTACCATTCCGTAGATAGTTGAGGTTCTTGTGATGAAGAACCTCTTCATATAAAACCAACTGACTATTATGCAATTGATTGGGGGTAAATTTGAATAGATGGTTCATGTTTGCGACTATACTGTAGATCAGTCTGTATGAAAAGATGACTACACAGAAGCTGCATTCAGGAGCACAAGCTGGAGCTGTGTTTATATTATATTTCTGTAATGGAAAAATGTGCTCTGAGTGACACAGGGCTCATGCATTCTCCAGTGGCGTGGGTTTGCTCATTAATAGGTGTTTACTAAGTGACGTAAAGATATCAGCTTTTGTTTCAGCAGTGCAATGTAGGAAATTCTCTATATCCACACAGAGAGAAAGCACACCATCACAAACACATACTTAAAACATGAGATTGAGGTCTTACTATACAGTATACTTTGCCTTTTAATTTGGATGTCATTATTCATTACCTGGAGGATGTACAGTATTAGTATTTCATTGACTGCAGTATGTTTAGTATATTAGCAAGTACCATCAGGGTTGTTTGTAACTTGTCCAATGCTTTCCTGTACTATTTTTCCTGTACTGAATCTGACCATTAAAGTGCACTAACTAATCTAATCTTCACACAGACATTTTTTTTGTTAAAGAACTTGGTCTTTAAGTAAATGATAGACAAACACAGGTCAGGTGTTAAACAGACAGGGTCTACAACACTATCAGTGTTATTGGTGGGACTAGGGGAAGTCATAGAGATAAAGAGGTGTGTTTTGGGGGATCTTAGATAAGGTGCACCCACCCCTTTGGGGGGTCTGATCACACAGACACAGAGACACACACGCACATGCATGCACACATGCACACACATGCGCAAACACACACACACACACACACACACAGCATATAAATTATAATTTGGGGGGTCAGTGGGCAATGACTGTAACACACACGCATGGACACACACACACAGTAGGTAATAAGAGTTCATCAAAGGCAGCCTTAATGGAGAAATTAGCATGTAATAGACCAGACAAACTGATGCTTAAGGATAGATAGTGACCTCGTGTTTGCCTCACAGCTTTATTTAGAGGGGCGGTGACCACGAGTGAAAGACACCAACACTATCAATAAATAATTAATAAATCAAATACGACATATTGGCCCAACTGTGAAAGTAAATATTCATTCTAGACCTTTAACAGAATCAAAAAAGTGCAAGCTAATGTGATGTTTTGAAAGTTAGAGGTTTTTATTGTAAGAAAAAGGCGTTTCATATAGAAATGGCTGGCCCATAGAAAAACGAGAGGTGAGACTAGAAATGCAAGGTCAGCCGTTCTAATCTGTTTTACCTTGGCATGCAGCATCAGTAATACACACAAAATAGAAAGTGTTTCACCCCAACATCAAAGTTCAGACTCGACACCTACACTGTTGGGAAACCACTGCTGGCAACAACGTTCAACAGATGACATGTCACTAAGTTATGGTAATGAGCCAATTTAAGACATTCTGAGGCACCCTTTGTAGGTTTGAAATATTAGCCGACAAATTGTCATGTAGCAAAAAATAGGATATAAATCAAATTTTGGAATGAGACACTTAGATATAGACACTTGTATATTATTCTGGGTTGTTTTTTCTAAAATAATCGCAATACAATGTCCAATTAACAAACAATTGGAGTTTAACAGGTGTTCTTTATTCCTGTCAGTGTCCATACTGGGACTAGATTTCCCGTTTCAGAAGTCTAGCCTACCCTTGGGAATCTCAACCCAGAATTTGTGAGCGGGAATACAGAATGCCATCTATAAGGCACTTGACATGAGCGTGATGTGAGGTTGGAAGGTGGTTTCAATCTTACAGGCAGATACAGGATAAGCCATTGTAGAAGTCCCAATTCTTACATTATTCTAGCACAGCAGTTTCCATGGTGATCCAGTGCAGGACAGGCGCTGGTTGAAGGCACCTCAACCATGTCAACTGCTGTATTAATATTACAATGACAATAATGACAATATCAATAACAACATAAAAGGTAACCATTCAAACATTAAAAAGAAGTGACGTAAAATAATATTCACAAATATTCAATTAACTCAATGACATTAAAAATTACTTCATCAAATACACAAATATTACCACAAAATATCTGCACTAAGAATTTATATATACGTACATAAATATTTAATCTCTGGTCCTACAATAAATTAAAATCTGTCTTCCAGTGAAGAATGGCCTGCAGCAGCATTGAGGCTTATAGCAATGGCAGTAAATCCAATTTTAGGCTTGATTTACAGCTGAACTTAAATGGAAATTTGTTTTGAGTCTCGTAGAACACAAGAGTATAAATCTTCTATTTTTCAGCTCTTCAAGACTTGACATGTTCTCCTTCCAAGTGTATGAACAACGATGTGGACAAAAGCAGAGAACATTTCTCATAAATTCCACAAGAATATTTGTTAATTAAAATGTTGGCCTAAAGTGGGCTTGTGCCTTTTCACCCATTTTGCTGTGACACCACTCTGCCACCTAGTGGTTCTAAAGAGAATAAGATAATGGATTTATAAAGAGAATATGAAAGTTCCGTTTTCCATTTAGATCAGAATTTTGACACTTGTGACGACCCTTTCACCTATATATATTTTTAATTTACTGTCGACTATTCTGTCGATTTAGTCATAATTGTTATGATATATTTCATATATCATGCCTGCTACATTTTGTTTGCTACACAATTTAAAGGGAGAGAGATCTGTCATCTCTTGGTTTTGAGACATTTTTTGTATATTGTAATTGTGGAAAAAGCCTAACAAAATTAATTATGTAGTTTTGTGTGTATGAGAATGGAGTGTTTACATGTCCATGCAAATGCTAAAATCATGTACAATATATTGATATGCTATAGTAGAGTGGAAAGTTAACAATAATGATAATTAATGATAATTAATCATTCTTCAAACGCTGGACCGCAATAATAATTTAAAAATTGAGGCTCCAAGATGGAATGAGAGATGACAGGAAGGGAGGGAGAGAGAGAGATAAAGAGAGAGGGAGGGAGAGAGAGAGAGAGAGAGAGAGAGAGAGAGAGAGAGAGAGAGAGAGAGAGAAGGGAAAAGAGGAAACTAAAGGGGTAGATGTCAAGGCATCTTGGCGACCTATTGGCTGTCTGTATGTCTATTCATTGTTTATTCTATCTATCGAATCTGTTTTAGTTTGGTACTGGAAGCTGTGTCTCCCTCCACTGGTTTAGCAGGCATGGACATGTGCAGACACAATCTAATTTTCCCATTGCCATGGCTGGGTGCAAAGACTGAAGCATTAAAAATGCGTTTGATGTGTCCTCTGTGAGAAATTTTAATACTTGGCCTCAGTAATGCTTCTTGTGATGTGCTTTAAAAATAGATTTAAGCCATCTAACCATCTCTAGAAAATGGCAAGAAAATTCAAAATAACTCTACTTTCCGACCAATGGTACCAAAAGCTGGGCTCTTCAGCACTAGGCATGATAAATATCAAAGCGGTATCTGTCTGCTGCAGCTGTCGGCAAACGTAAAGCTGCAGCCATATTCTCTGTGCCGACAACAAGCGAAACGAGGCACCTGCGGTCAACATCAATCAATGTTACTCCTGTCAATTTAAAGGCATAGTCGGTGTCCCACCCAAAATGACCGATGGTGACTATAGAAAGACATGGCAGCAGGGCTGGAAAACTGGCATTTAGAAGCTAGTACTCCTTTCCTTTAACCGGACGTTCCAGGTCCACTCTACAGCCATCAGATGGAGGCCATTGGGAATCTCTCCTATAGTAAGGACTTGGCCTAAATCATATGGGCACACAAAAAGGCTACAAAAGTGTATTCTCTTCCCACATCAAAACATTAGATGCACTCACATTACTTTAAGGCGCTTTGGTTGTAAGCGTCCACCATTGGCATGTATAGTTAAGTGGGCACTGGGCAGGGCGTTGGTGGCACAAGTTGTTATCCTGCTGGGAGACTTCGCCTTCTTCACATGTAGAGTTCAGTCTTTGGGGGTAAAAGGGGAGGCTGAGGTGGAAATATTAATTTCCCCACATGGTGGAGTTGCTGTCTCTGTCCCAGAACTAAAGCTACCCCTGGGGGCTACAGTCTTTGGAGTTTGAGGGGTAACAGGGTGAGAGGAGAGTCAGGCGTTTAGAAGTCGTTGTCCCATCCTGAGTTGTCATCGGGTGGAGGGTCCTCACTGTCCTCTGGGAAACTGTCAAAGTTACTGGTGTCTGTCGGAGAGGAGACCTGGCATTGGACAGTGGAGGAATACTTAATTATCTTATGTCAGGGGTCAAAAACCATTTTAGCATATTCTAATATGGGAGAATAGGCTATTTAGTTTCCAAGTTTATGTATCAATTACACGGACAGAGCAGCAGTAATGAAACCCTCAACAAATAAAATACATGGTGGTAAAAAAATAAGAGCAAAATAGTAGTACAAATAATAAAATTGAATGTATACAATAAACATATTAAAATAAAAATGGAATAAGTTGACTGTGTAAGAAGTGATGTGTGAGAAATCCCATATACCCACGCTACACTGTATACTTTAAACAAGAAAGCAATGCGAGGAAACCTACATTATTGTGGCTCCTAATTTGAACTTTTATGACATGATATATGATATTTTAATAAGCACAAGCTGGGCTTTGACTCACATCAGGTATGATAGGAGGGGTCAGCGTTCCTTTCCTCAAACCATCCCAGTTAAACCCTTCAAACCATCTGAGAGAGAGAGAGAGCGAGAGAGACAGAAATTGACAGAAAATACAGAGGGGTATGAAGAGACAGAGAGGTTTTACATACAGTAATTGCAATGTTAAATAAAATAAGTATATTAAAATGGACAAACATGTTAATAATGTAATGACTCAAAAATACATTTCTTGTCTTGACTTACTTGTGCTTCTGGATGTCTTTGACTCCATTTTTCAAGTTGCCGAGTCTTTCTGAAGGACTGTCTCTGTGAGAAACATTTCGTACATGAAAAATAATGTTTTGCACCAAAATATAGTAAATTATGGGTTACCGGTGGAGTTACAAGCTATCCTTTGATCTTTGCTTACAAGTAAACTGTTTTTATTTGTATTTATACAAAGCTCATAAAGTCCATGTGTTATCAGGCATAGCTTCATACCTGCATAGCTTTTTGATGAGATTGGCAGCGTTTTTAGTGATCTTCTTAGGGAACTCTATCATGTCGATGCCTCTCAGGATGATGTTGTAGGTCTTCATGGGGTCAGGACCTGAAAATGGAGGGCTGAGAGAAAGAGGCAGAGAAAGAGCGAGAGGAAACATAAATGACCGAGAGGGGGCAACAAACAAAGGAGGGGAAAGGGAAAAAGGGTGATGAGGTCTTGGGCTTAGCATTACTGGCTGTTACTATCAGCTTTTTGTGCTCGTTTATCAGAGCAGCCACATTGTGTTTTAGTTTATTCTGCAGTCAGTTATTTGTTTGTTTGTTTATCATGTTCAATGTTCTATTCTGTTTGTAATTGAATTTCATTTGTTCTTCTCTATTCAATAGGATGTGTAGTTAAGAGTCCTTACCTTCCAGTCAGTAGTTCATACATCAGGATTCCCAGCGACCAGTAGTCTGCTGAGATGTCATGCCCCTTGTTGAGGATGATCTCTGGGGCCACGTACTCTGGAGTCCCACAGAATGTCCAGGTCTTCTTCCCAAAGCCAATCTTCTTGGCGAAACCAAAGTCCACCTGGAGCAAATGGAGCATAGAGTTGAGGGGCTTGACAGGTGTCTGTGTGTGCGTGTGTGTGTGAGCGTTTGTGTCATATTGAGTACTCAAGGTCGTTTTGTGTGTGTGTGTGTGTGTGTGTTTCATAGTGTGTGTGTGTGTGTGTGTGTGTGTGTACCAGCTTGGCGTATCCCCTGCTGTCCAGTATCAAGTTCTCCGGTTTGAGGTCCCTGTATATGATGCCTTTGGAGTGCAGGTAGGCGAAGGCTTCAACCACACAGGCTGTGTAAAAACGCGTGGTCGCATCCTCAAAGGAACCCCTGGTATACAGAGATTAGATGCAGGTTTAGTCAAGGAAATCTTATCTTCATAATGAGATGCAGCAGTAACACCATAGCAATAACTGACGATGAAAACTTGAGTTGACTTCTGTTAAGTTCTGTTGATGCATGGTCAAAGGATTACATGCACAGTATGTGTGGTGTATGTGCACGAAGTATACCTATCTCTCAGAATGGTCCACAGCTCTCCTCCCAGACAGGCCTCCATCAACATGTAGAGGTATTTACTGTCTTTAAACGTCCGATACAATCTGGGTCACACAACCAATGATGCATTTAGGGTTAACTCACCGTCAACTATTATTGTTATTTTCTTAAATTCATTGTAGATTTTCTTACAAATTTGATAGACCTCTGTCATAATAATTAGTAAAGTATTGTTTGACGGTATTAACTGCTAAATATATTACCTTCTTTTCTATGCCCTCTACTGCTATAGCAGCCAGTTACTTAAGTAAATTAATACTTTAGAAGCTCAATAGAGTACTATATTGATTATCATCACCTGACTATAAAGTCTGAGTGAGCTTCGGTCATGATGTGTTTCTCAGATCTGATATGTTCCTGTTGTCTCGTGTCGACAATATGGCGTTTTTTCAGAATCTTCATCGCAAACGTCTTAGCTTCATCACTCTTCAGCTGAACCTAAAAACAACACAGACACACCAAGGTCTAAGGTCTAAATGTGACAAAGGGGAAATTAAAATCATGGTTGTCAAAATGGCAAAACAATTTTAGACCTGATCTCTCACATTTTAGAGATTAGCAAATGAGGACTTACTGACTTACTCACTTTTATTTTTCCAAAACAGTATGTTGTCCTAAATTCTATCTGTGACTACTATCGTGGATACATAAATACATAACTGTGTGCTAAAAATAAGTTGGTATCTACCCACTCTACCCACTTCTTTTGGAGTTACTGCTATGAGCAAGGGTGACAGTAAACGTGGTATTTCCCTGGTTTGGGAGGCGCTTTAAGGGGTTGGGGGAAGCCTTCCAGTAACTTGATTAAACTCAGCATAGGAACAGTCAGCTTGTAAACACATATTCGGAATGGGACACCCTCTTTTCAGAGGCCATTTTTAACTTTCTGAGCTACCCAAGCACAGGCTGCTAATAGAGCATGACTTAATCCGCCATTTCTGATCAGGGAGGACCTCGGAGAGAGACACATTCTCCACATTACGTTATGTGAGCCCTTACTCTGGCATGTCAGAGGATGCCACGATACCCTTATGGATCGTCAGACCCCTGCCTTCGCGCGTGTGTGAACAGCATTAGCGAGGTCAGGGTAACGTCTTGACTCTGCTCAAGGTAAGAGAGTAGGGGGAAAAAACACATGTTGACTACAGAGATTTAATGTAAAGTTCGATTCATTAATGACTAAGGATTAAAGATGGTATGTTGCAACATCTCCGAAGCTTTTCATCAGGTGGCATGTGAAGGTTATATTTGATCTTTAGTAAACTGACTGACGGGCCGGCGGAGAGACAGACAGCTGTCCAGGTCAAACAAAGTTGTTTACCTCCTCCCAGGATAGTTTGAGATATAACAATAGCTTCAAAGGCATGACGGGGGCTCCTGCGTGGGAATCCCATCCTTTTTTGGCCAAACCCACTGAAGGGCTTCCCCCTTCTCCCCCCCCCCCAGCTCCTAGTGTCGCCTATCCACCCCGCCAAAGGCCGCAGTGGAGAAACTGGACTCTTAAAACTGGAAACTTAACTGCATTGCACCACTGCCCCTCTCTCTCTCTCTCTCTCTCTCTCTCTCTCTCTCTCTCTCTCTCTCTCTCTCTCTCTCTCTCTCTCTCTCTCTCAGACCACTAACTATACAGTATGTCCGTCTATCTTAATAAGTGGCTGGAGACTTTCTCTCTGTGGACACTTTCTCTCACTGACTATGTTTACATGTGCACTTTGAAGCTGTTTTTTTACAATAATAGTGGAATATGAGTGTGCAGGTCAATAGTCTCTCAGTACTGACATAAACTGCCGAGACCCCAATGTATTTTTATTATCTTGTGCAGTATATTTGTATTATCTTTAAAATATTGTGCATTGGTAATGCACATTTTAATGATGTTCATTGTTGTTTATATTGTTACGCTTTCTGTCCTGTTATTAAAAGAATGGGGGAGGGGGTCACAAGGCAATTAATTTTTTTTGGGTTAAAAACTTTTTGAGAAGCACTGCCTTATTAGTTTACTCTGTCACACAGCCACCCCAGCCGTACACCCCACAGATAGGTCAGGCAGCACAGTGAAAGCCAAGCTGGACTGCAATGAGTCAGGAAAAGAAAAGTTATAGTAACCTTGTGTCCATGCAACAACAATCTCTGCCTGACCGGCCTATCCTATACAATTAAAAAAACATCACTGGTTGCCATTTTTTTTTAATTCTGAACATTTTGATCCATAATAAGGTCCTGCATGAGCAATGTAATCTGTGCGCTAGTGGAAAGTTACTTAAAAAAGTGATAGGTAAGCTGGCCGTTGTGCTAATAGGATTGCCCCAAAATCCCAAGAGAACCTATATGAAATAGGCAACTAGCAACAACTGAAAGCTGTATAAATAGGAAGTTGATCACTTTGAAAAATGCTCAGCAAACTCCTGAAGTAAAGGGTAAATATCAGCATCTCTTTCCCGAGTGACATTTATTTAGTTTGAAATGATAAGCCGGTTTCATTTCAATTTACCATGTTAAATAAATAAGCACTCTAGAACTAGGAGACCCAGTTCCATGCATTACAACAACATATCACTTCACTTCAGATGATATAGGTCACTCTGTGAATGTGCCCGTGTGTGTGTGTGTGTGGTTGTTCGTGTCAGCTTGTGAGTGCTGGCAGGGTCTCAGGCTTTGCTCCAAGACACTTCAGCAAAGCAGATACAGTTCCATGTTTGATTGCACACCATCTGGAGATGGTTGGCAGGTGCTACAAAGGTTGGGAGCTACAGCTTATCATGTTCTGAGTACATGGTGTTCCCCTCGGCCCACCACGCCGAAGATAAGGTATTCCCCCAACAGAGGGCCTGTGTGGGTTAATAGTGGAATATAATATACTGTTCATGTAAAAGTAGTGATTTATTACGATTGTCAGTGTTAGCCAACAGACTGGCTAACAGGCAGACAGAAAAGTAGATAGCCGTACATATAAAGATCATACCAGCTCAACGCGTCCGAAGCCTCCCACTCCGAGGGTGTCGATTATGTTGAAGTCCACCAGCCTCAGGCTTGAGAAAAAGGCGTTCTCCACCTCATACCTGAAGAGCAAACATGAAAGAAACACCTTTAAATATGGCTTCCTGAATCCTATCATTTTAATATGCACATTCTATTGCAGATAAAACGGATTAAAATTTAGAATTAAAAAAACAATTAGTTCTAAATAATTAGCTCTTGGGGGATCCCGGCTTTGTGAACCACGGTTTAAGATGGCAACATATAGTAGGTCCTTTGTTTTTTCCTGTGCACTTTTATCGGACCTATATCATTGCATCTGCATTTGCAGAGACATTTCATTCTGAAAAGATGTTTTCTCCCATCAAGCTGAACATTGTATTTCAGTTAGTTTGGCCCTTTCTTTTGTTTAGTTTTTTTAAACATGCCCTAACCTGATTGGCTGTCTGAGTGGGTGTGGGAGGATAAGTCAGATAGAGTTGTTTTGGCTAAATTACATGTTAGACATGTCATTGAATTGAATGAATCCAGCCCTTTCATGTCGACAATGTAGTCATTTAGTAGGTCATCACAAAAACAAATAAACACAACGTGAATATACAGTATGATATCGGTAAGAACAGTCGTACTCCAAACATTGTAATTATAGCACTGTTGACCACCGTCACACTGCCATACCTGCAACATTTGACCACATGGAAAAAGGGGAACTTCTTGGAGGTGTGGATGGAGTAGGAGGTGATAGGGAGAGAGTAAGGAGGCGTAGCAGGAGCAGGGAGGCTGTTCAGCCTGTCTCTCGGCCTCCGTGCGGGGATGGGGAGCAATTCCCTCATGTTTTTGTCAGCAGATATAAGTACAGTGCAAAAAAAAAAAAAGGAACTAGGGAAACAAGTGTGTCTAGGATACCTTTATATCTTCTGTTTTTATATCCCAGCGGCCATGAAAGGTAGCTAAGACACAATTCTACAGGACTGAACAATTTTACCAATGCAATGTCTTCCAGTACATGATTTATAGTTGGACCTTTCAAAAACAGTCAGTAGTTCTGTTATTGAGGAAGTCAATATTCAGGTCTGGCGAGTTTATGGCAGAATTCCCACGAAATAAAAGTCTGTTTTCTTCAGACAGTTTCCCTTCTGAAAACCAACGTACAAATATGCAGCGATCTATCACGCAGCTTCTTGCTACTGGAAACCAGCATCAGCGTTGTCTCCTCACGAGAAGGTTCTGCACAGCGCCTGTAAGAGTGCCGTCTCAAAGGAAGAACTGAATCTCCGTTTCCAGTTTACGTGGCATGGGTAGGCAACGGGTGCGGATGGTGGTCCGATCCAGTGGTACCGGGGGAACGGTCGGGTGGCCAGATCCTCCGGTTGTTTCTGCATGTAGTTGGGTGGGTCTGAATAGAGTTGGTCCCGGATCAGTTGGGACCCTGTCAGAATTCGGAGTGACCGACCTCACAAAAAGGCATTTTACTGGGAAAAAATACTGAGGAAAATGACACCCCTTTGGTATTTTGCTGGATACTCTGTATCTGCAGTGACACTGTTTACTTTGGTCCTACAGTGCAGGTCTGCAATTCACCGTTAAAAATCTAGGTTATAAAAATCTAGGCTATAAAAATGCCCTCAAACCAACTGACTCACGATGTGACTAAGTCTTCAGAAGGACAGCCACAGAATAGTTGTTCTTTATGCCAAAACAACTTCCAAGTGTGCTCTTCGGCAAGTGCCGAGTATATTCGGCAAGTGAGAGTATAACGCTAAACTGACACTGTGTCTGGTTGGCTGGATGGCAGGGCTCCTGGCTAACAGCTGGATGGATTGCTAGCAGTATTTTTAGCGTGTGGAAACATTGCTTCGAGGGTTACCCGTAAGCACAGATACCGCACCAGTCAGAGCCAAGAGCACGCATTCCAGTTCCAACAGGTCAATATGTGAACTGTATCAATGCTAGAAACCAAAAACACTAGCAACACTAGTCAAAATTATTTCTTGAGCAAATAATAATTATTCATCATAATAAAGTACAGCCACAATCCAAGATTCAAGAACATAAGTACAAATGGCCATAGTGTGCTAACTTTCAGAAAATATTAGAATTACTACCTTTGTTAGTAATATAGGACACTTTCTGCAGAGTCAACCCCATTTAGTATACAGTATTTATAGCTGCTCATGAAACTGCATTTAAAAAAAGCTCCTAATATTCTTTAACCCTGGTCAAATCAACCTGTATTCAACTGTAATCACACTGTGTCCTTGGGCTGTTTGTCTGGCACCGTAAATGTCCCATGACTTCATAGATACCCTTGACCAACTCCACTGGACACATGACACTACAGTGAGTTTCAAATGGCATTTTCCTATAGATGATGAATATTATCTGGTAGTTTCCTACTAGCAGACAGATATGTGAGCTCCTGGGTGATCCCTGGGGATTGCAATGGAGATCTATACTAATCGACCAATCATATTAATAGAAGGGTGTGAATATGGCTTGTGTTGGCAAATGAAGTCAGGATGTTTGAAGGACATGTGTGACATAATTTCACATGATCATAGGTCCTATTGGAGTACATGAGCACTCTCAATAAAGATAATTTACATTTACATCAAGGCATGGCATGGCAACCAATAGAATAAGCAGCAAACCAGACAATAATGATGACAATCATTTTTTTAAGAATTCAGTGTGGGACAGACCTTACTTAAGTTCTGCCCCAAAACAACAGAAAGTAACAGTAACTGGTATTACACAATATACTTTATAACTTAATTACTAGGCTACATTGAAAATGAACACTAAACTATTAGATAGAAAATGATACTGGTCACATACTGTACAGTACTGTACAAATCACCCCTTCCACTTTTTTTTAGGGTAAACACATGAAGGCAGAAATAGGCTGACTTTTCTGGCCAATGCATAAAGCAAACATACCATGCAGGCCAAACGCACATAGCTATACCTACTGTACATAACCACTCCATTCATCAAGACCTGGGTGCAAATAACTTTTATGGTTAAGGTATCAAGTCAACTGTGTACAATATTTGAGCAGCATGTCAAAACACTGTTAGCTTACATCTCGTGAAATTGATAATATATATTCATTCATTATTTTTTCAGACATAATATTTGTGAATCTAATGCATGTGTCCACGATGACAGAAGAGATAGAGAAGAGAAAACTACTGCTTCTACTTACTCCTTGTTACACTAGCTACGCATATCTGACATATAATTGTAATATTAAATGCAGATTTCGAATGTAAAGAAATGTAAAAACACACACCCTCCCACTGAAATGTTTACTGCTTCTATAGCAGCAAACCTGACCTCTCGCAGTGTGTGGTCGCCTTGTTCTATACCATAAGAGGAAATGACAAATGCTCGTCAGCTTTACTCTTTGCCACATGACAGGAGTCATTTGACTGCCAAAGGATGCACTGGCTAGGGTTACATCTCCAGTGTGTGTGTGTGTGTGGGTGTGTGTGTGCACACCTCTATATCTTTTTAAAACACACACACTTTACATTTCTTCCATATGTGGTTAACAGTGTGGTTAACAACCTGCTGTGGCAGGCCCCTACTGGTGTAGACTGGTAGGTTATTTTATAGCCAGTTTAAGCATATGTAATGCTGTACGCATGCTACTTATAATACTTATAATACAGTCGAATATGCATAAGGGAACACAGGATAACAGCACAGTCCGCTTTATGGCACAGTGCACAACTGGTCCGATTTAAAATTAATGGTCTCCTATGGCAACTCGCTCAGGATAAGCATACACACACTTTATAAACACAATTCAGATAGTAACAACAAGTCACATAGTCCCAACCTGAATGTTATTCATTTCAGATAACGGCACAGGCGTTTTATATATAGGTTTTAATATCTGCACAGTCTATGTAGGCTAATACAGTGCAAAATTCTTACATTTTAGATATGAGCACACCCCGGTTAATAGCACAATTTCATGTGGTCCCGACCCTGTGCCCTTAAGCGGAGTCGACTGTATTTGCAAGTGTTTGGCACCTGATACTACAGAGCTAAACTCTCAGCGTTGTTCTGAGCATGCCATTTCACATGTGCCCTATATTAGAAAATCTTACTTCTGCTGGTATGGCATGCCACCATGATTTGCTAGTTAGTTCAGCCACAGCATTCCCGATGGCAGCTGTCATAATATGGATTAGGACCAACCTGCAGTAGCCTGAGGCTGCATGGGAACGTCTCTAGAGGTTTTGCTCTACAATCGTACAGTATGTGAGAGCCTCTAAGGTACCAAAGTGGTTCTGTGTGTTACCTGAAACAATGTACCACCTTTATACTAAACATATATAACATCTATGTTTAATCCCTGTTGCATAAGTAACGGCGAGGGGAGCCCTGAGGCATTCTGGGACATTGTCTTCAGGGGTCACTACACCTCTAAGATGGCTATCCGGGAAGTTTAACCCTGCACCTGCACCTGCTGACAATGAACACTGACATGCGAAACACATTCAAGGGGCCTAAACACACCTGCCAACACAAAGTTAGCACATAACACAGATACCTTGTGGTTGTTTTAAATACACTGTCACATATACCAAAGACACAAAAGATGGCAAATAACTCCAGAGACAAGACCGTGGCCTATGGTCAGATGTCCTCAGTTATCCCTATTATGTACACTTTCACATTCATACACGCTACAGTATACGCCCATACTGTAGACTGTAGTGTGTTACAACCAAAAACGATGTCTGCAAAATGTCCACAATGTAAACCAAATACTAAACATTGTTACATTTGAAAACCGTACTTGTGCCCAGACTGCCTACATGTGCTACAAATAGGCCACATGCTCAAAGACACACACACACACACACACACACACACACACACACACACACACACACACACACACACACACACACACACACACACACTCACTCAGCGTAACACAGCTCAGGCTGCAATGCATACAGCAGCTGGCCAAATTTTTGGGAACAATACCCTGGTTTGACCTGATTATATACTGATGACTTCACTCACACACACACAGAAAGACTCACACAGAAGACAAAAAATGTCTATATACAGTATAATCCATAGATGGTTGATTAGCCATTACCATACGCATGACCCAAAGACAAAGCGCTGGTTTGACCTTGGCCAAAAGTGTTGACCTTGACCAACCAACACACTCGGCAGGTGCGAGAGGAACATTATTTCTCTGAGACACATGTATGCCCCTAGAATACATCCCAAAACTCACTCACCTGGTGTAAGGCTTAGCCAAGGTGCTGGAGCTAGAAGTAACTAGTAAACTGAAAAGAGCATCTGTGAAAACATCTCCTATTCTTCTATTTTTTAAGGGTAAGTAGCAGAACCATCCAGAGTAAGGACATTTTGGCAGTTCTAAACAGCATCTGTCATTAAACCAATCTTTCCCCCTGCTCACCTGACTTTGTAATACCAGGCACACATGCTGACAGGCAGCCAACCAAATATGGTGTTGAAAAATTGTGGATTCTTGTCCATGACTGTGTATTGACTTTGTGCCAGTGCATTTCAGCAACGCTTGGAGTTGCTGTTAAATGCGACTACAGTAGCTCTACTTACTAAAGGCCAGAGGTATTATTAGATGTTACATAAATGTGTCTGAAGATCCTATTACTTCTGTAAACATCTACACCCTTGCCGGCATGGGCCAATAGTGCCAAAACATAGCTTTTAACATGGATGTAACACTATGGTCTTTCACATGATACAGGGCCATCACTTGTAAGGCATGAAATGGTATTAATTACACTTTTAATTTTTAAATGAATGTAATGTAATGTAGAGCACATAAAAGCCTTGTATAGGGCAAGTAAACTTGCTGTTGTGTGAGAATCATACTGATAGCAGTTGGGGTTCTATTATATTGTGAGTGCAGTTGTAACTCTGAAGAAACACACACACACACACACACACACACACACACACACACACACACACACACACACACACACACACACACACACACGGTATGCTGTACTGCAGTAGTGCATGCTAACTTTTACCACTAGAGAGAGACAGAGCTTTTATAATTTTAAAAAAGTGTATTGAACAACCATCTGGTAATCCCCCCCAATATATATACAGATTATAGATGAATTAAACACATACTATCTCTATGTATGTCAGTAACTGTAGCAATTACAGCTACTGTGCAGATGGGCACTTCACTCTGGGGAATATAGAGTTACAAAAGTACAAACGTAAATGGATTTGTGTATAATATTGACAATATTTCACCATATGGCTGAACCCATGTCTCACAGAAACAGATGGTGTTCTTTTCCACAGGCACGTAGATACACTGCTGCAGTGTTTCTTTAAACAATGGATCTGTATGATTGATCCTGAATCACTGAAATACAAGTAGATCTTAAGCATACAGTGTATTTTGAATGGGTGTGTGTGTGTGATCTCAGACACCTACTTGGCCTTGGCTCCAGCGTCCTCGTAGCCTTTGTTTGACACATCTTCCAATCCACCAATCAGATGCTTGAATGAGCTGTGGATGGAATACAACACACCCTGTAAATCTAAACAGCCATCTAGTAACCATACACTGACATAGAGTGAATAAAGCTAACATTAAATACAGCTGCTTTACTTTAGTGCCATTTTTGTAAGGCAGTATATATTATTTGCATCCAAGCTGTTTTCCTGGGTCAAAGATTCCTTGATTGATTATACAGGTGATAAAAAGTTGTGTGAATTGAAAAAGTTGACGTTAAAAACCATCTTTGAGATTTTCAAATGGCACTTCACGATTCACCACCTTTTATTGAATCCCTTGTGCAATCTTTATAACTTATGCTGAATCCATTGCTCCTCACTCCACCTACAGCAGCTTTAAGTTATACTAGCTTGTAATTTGTTAATGCTGCCTGTGGAGGGAAGCAAAGAGCTTAAAATAGCTTCAGGCCTAAAATAGTTTCAGGTATGGTGTAGGATGAACTTTGATATAAACTTCAAATTGTAATCAACATTAACAGTTCATAGTCACATCAGATAAGACAAATATTATAAGAACAGTGAATTTATTTTACTACTAAGCCATACAAGATGTGTAACAGATACAGTTCTTCACAGAATCAATTACTTGACACAATCTGAATAAAGTAAACTACAAACACTCATAAAAGTATTACATTTTGTACAGTTTACTCCTATTAGAGTATGTAAAGAAATATATAATGTCAGTTATGAAAGTGGTGAATGAATTAAAACATTTACAGAAAACAAAATAACTTCATCTGCAGCAGTGACAGATCATTTTTGCTATTTTCAGCCCCTTGCAGCAGACAAACAGAGCCAATAATGACTGGCAGATGAATCAGCCAGCAGGCTGGGACTAAATGAATATCACCATCATCTGTGCTATGATATCACTGCTGTCAACTCAGAGGCCTGGGTGAATAGATAGTAGCTACAGGAGACAAAAGCAGACAGACATTTTTTTTATATGGAGGGATGAGTTGAAAGAGAAAAAGAGGAATGGAAGGATGCTTTTTCTCTTTCAACTCAACTCTCTTCCTCCCCCCAGTTCCCCTCTCCTCCCCTTTCCTCTTATTCTCAATCAAATATTCCCTTTCCTTTGAATTCCTCTTAACTCTCTCTCTCCAACTGGCATTTCTCTCTTTCTGTCATTCCTCATTGACCCTACCTCTCTCTCCCCCTCTCCTAATCTCTCTCTTTTGCATCTCTCTATCGCTCATGTCATTCGTCTAGAGCTCCATAATGTTCATATAAGCAAAACTATCTGTGGAGTGTCCTCTCTACTCTGCACTCAAACAGCTCTTAATGCGAGAGAGGGGGAGAAAGATAACAACATATCTATGTAATCAGCATAATATCCAGTCCTTGGTGACTACTTATGTCACTTGCTGATGTTCTTATAGAAGGCTTTATTGACATTGACTGTGATGTCGGTTCATCTAGAAAGACGATTGAAAACATCTGCTAAATGCAGTGGATATCAAGCTTTTTAAGCCACGACCCCCTGGAACCCCACAAAGAAGAAACCATGAGGACGAGAAGGTCACTTCCGCTGTGATTTTCTAAAGTCCGCCCAAGTATGGTGGGTGTATTTAAGTTTGCAAATGCGGAAATTCTCTCCCCCTCCATCTTTGTCCAACTCTCCCTCCCTGTGTGAGTCTAGTCTCAGTAAACAGTGTGCAGAGGTGTCCCGTGGCTGAGCATCAACAGTCCTGTTTTATGCGTCTGTACGCTCTCTCTTCATGTTGCCCGCCCTCCCGCCGCCACTAACTCTCTTTATCACACTGTGTGGTCCTCGCATCTTCAATTCAGAATTCCGAGGTTCAATTTATTTATTGATATTCTTTTGTTGTGCCCTTAGGAACGCCGCATATTTTTAACCACCTGGTTGGAAAGCAGATAGTTCTGCAGTTGAGTATCTGCACATGGATTAAACGGTCCTGTCAATAGATTCATAAATGGCCCTGGCAGCGAACACACAGCACATAGCACTAGTGTTGGAAAAATGACATTTAAATACACTTGTATGTGCAATTATGTTAATTGATTATGAACAATATAGTGCAGTATAATAGCATTTAGATTTTTTTTCTCACTATCACTCACTGAAGCTATGTAATAGGAGTACTTTAAATAAAGTGCGTTCAGAAAGGGAGGAATAAAAAATACGTGAGAGATAAAAGAAATAATAATAATATAAAATAAAACAATGGAGGTTAGCTGTCTTGCTCAAGGGACAAGGGAACCTAGATATATTTGACCTAACTGAACTGGGAATCTGGATTAATGCCATTAAGGCTACAAGCCTGTTGTAAGCTTTTATTGATGATGGGCTCTTGCAGGCTAAAATAGCACACACACACACACACACACACACACACACACAGCCCCAGGGAGAGAGAGAGAGAGAGAAGTCGACTTCATTCATCTTTCCTATGAAAGGCTATGCAACAGAATGACTTTGTCCCGCAAAAACCTTGTATGTACACCACTGTAGTTGCTCAGGTTCCATGTGTGCTCCAGGACAGGCCAGATGAGAAGAGTGGGCGGGGCCTGGGGCCCTGCCTGGGCAGCCCTTTAGAGACTAGAGCCTCATCTCAGGGTAAAGACACCAAGGACTTTATGTAAGCTACTACAGCTACACTGTTATATCTATAGATCATACCTATATCTATATCTATAGAGCATTACGTCATTATGTTATTGTTATTGAGGAATTTGCAAGGTTCTTTGGAGAGCTATACTGTTCCTGTTGCTACATATAATATATGATCTGATACACTATACAGAATACTGTAAGTGTATGGCATATGATGTGGTCGTTTGATGTGGTTCATTTTAGGCAGTCTATAAACAGACTATTCCCTTTGCTGGGCAATGACACTGAATTGAGCAAACATCTGTAAAAGCCAATGGGAAGGTTGATGTCATTGTGTGACATGTTTGTTAGCATCCATTTAATTTTAGATGAGTTGGCCACTCAAACACTGAAATACAGTGTCGAGAACATTTTTTATATAAAGATGGATATGACAT
>JAOEHI010053210.1:0-15534 GCA_025447815.1 Percopsis transmontana | reverse complement strand
CACCCCTAAATGCATTGAAGCAACTGCCATGTGAATGGTTGATTAGATAATTGCATTATTGAGAAATTGAACAGGTGAGTGTATATATTACCTTTATACCTAATTTTATACCTAATATACCTTTAGGTGAGTGTATAGATTATTGTTATAGATGATGGTCTTGCAAACATCGAAAGACAAATTTTCTTCTACATCCATGTCCAATTCATTACACGTCTTGTATATACATTTGAAAATGTAATCCTCCAATCTCTGTTACTCAAGAAAGCAATCAAGTGGATATTGGCAGTGCAAAACAATACAATGACACAGTTGACTAAGGGTGGGTTCACTGAGTCATATGTGACTTGGTCATCTTGGTGTTTTACAACTAATTATCGTTCTTATGAGGGACACAAACCTACGCATATTTGCCAAAGGAAAGTCCGCTGAAGGTCATGTTCTTTCGCCATATATTACACTCATAAAATAAAAAAGAATAAAGATATGCAGATCCACCCTGCAGATGGGGTTGCCTGTGCGTATGAATGTCTGTGTGGCTCTGCAACTTAGTATCCTTTATTGTTAGAACATTATTACAACCGTTTTGTGAAGTTAAGGCACATTAAGTACGAAACACTTCTAATATATATATTTTGTGAATATTTAACAAAGTACTTATTTACCAAGAGCATCTTACTGTGCAGTAAGTGGGGATAAATATTTAGTATGGTTGGCCTCATCAGCAATCAATTTAGGAAGCTTAGCAATAACAGTGTCGTACTCCATAACTACACTTGTAATTGATCCACATTCTGTAAAACGGCTGACAAACAAAATACGTCATATGTGTGACATTTCAAAGCTCAACTTATATCACAGCAAAGACCACTGGACAGAGAGAGAGAGAGAGAGAGAGAGAGAGAGAGAGAGAGAGAGAGAGAGAGAGAGAGAGAGAGAGAGAGAGAGAGAAAGAGAGATGTATGTTTAGGATGGGCTGTGTTTGACATGGTATTGTAGGGGTTGTTTAACATGTATATGTTTATATTATAATTGAATATTACAGGCCTATGCCTATTTGAAACAGAAACAAAGCCATGTAAGTCCATGTATTCATGAATGAGTTATGAATGTGCAGTAGGATATATATTACCATCCCTAATGGAAATTTTAGTTTGGTCATGTGTGATATGATTCCAATGAATACTGGCACTGCCTTTACGAAATTAATGGGAATGATATGCTCTTGACATTACTGTATGCTTCCCTTTCAACCGGAAGTACGCGCCCACACGCTGCAGCCCATATAACTTGCGTTGGTGAAGTTTTCCTTAAAATAGTCTACTACTCATTTGGTTCAGCTCGTATCAGCAAACATGGCACTGGCCAACAAATGGTGTCCTTTGTGCGTTGTTTTTCTCGCCTTGGCCGCCCTATTTGGATCTTGCACAACAATTATTGAAGGTAAGATTGGTATACTAACGCAACTCTGACTACTTTTAAATAATGTGGCATCATAAATTCATGTTTTCGATATATTAAAAAATAACTTATCTTTCTGTCAAACCCGTGCGTAATTTGGGTAGGTTCACGAATCATCTGGTGCTGGATTCGACTGTTAGACGAATAGTATCCTAAAGTGTCAAAAATCTACAGTGTAATAGTTCGTGGCAACAGCGCTGTAGTATATTAGCCCACTTGTAGCGCTGGGTCCAGATTCTGGGCTAGGCAACAATATATTGTGCGTCGTTGTTTTTACGCGACAGAAGAAACTTTTGACTGAAGAAACGTTGCAATCCACTGTATATAAATAGACTCATAACATACTAGTTTTGCCTGCGAGGCTTTGGACGCCAGTGTCCTTGCACTCGGAACGACTATATTGACATTTTTTTCCATCACAAAATACCTTGTGGTCTACCTACTGTACAAGCTAAACCCAACCTAAAAGTAAGCGCATTGTTTTGATGGTGCTGTAAAAATCTGTTGAGTCCTTAATGGACCACACCACTCGATGTGCAAATGTAGCTTCATATAAAAAATGTTGCCATCCAATTATCCATTCTAAAAGAGATATTGAACAAATTGCTGCGTATCTGACCTAGCCCGCGTTTCTTGATATCTACAAAGAATACAAATTATACTAATTGGAGACCCTAAATGACCCATTCCAATGAATATGACAGTATAAGGAAATGAGTAGATAAGACCAGACAGTCAACATCCTGCATAGTCCACACCTGGTTCCTTCTGATATGTCGCAAGTCTTACACATGCTGTAATGAAAATACTGGGTAGGCCTACTGGATGTCAGAGACTCAACAAGCTGTGAAGGAGAGGCTGTATCTACTTGGTATTCCCACCATTTTTCATCAGTGAAAGAAGTGACGGCAGTGAGCCATGCGGTACACTGTAGTGGAAAGGCCACGGAGAGAATCAGATGCTGTCGGGGAGAAACTGTTTGGGGTAGAAGTAACCTAAACACAAGACGCTGTATGCTAAAGGTCAAGAATGCATTAGCACATTGAGCAGGCTTTTCTTATCTGTGGTGTCTCAGAGCCAGGCGTTAGCTAGCTGCTATCTGTGTTTGCCTGCGGGGAATATTTATGTATTTATGTTTTAGAACATTCAGAATTTAAATGGAATTTGTAATTAGAGTCGTGCAGTGTCCTAGAATGGGAGGTAAAGAGGTCTAGTTTCATAGTCTTTTGTATGGGCTTGTTTTGTGAATATAATGTGCAGTTCTATTTTGACATATATATATATATACAGCCATGGAAAAAATTAAGAGACCACTGCCCATTTTTAAAAATATTATATATATATACAATTACATTTATATTTAATACATTTATATTTATATATTTTTTTAATGATTTAATATATACTTTTTTACATTTTTGATATTTATATTTATATTATTATATTTACAAGAATATGCAGTGGTTTCTTAATTTTTTCCATGGCTTTATATATATATATAACCCATTTGCATTTCATTAGTTTCTTTCGATGTTTCAGATGCTATTTAGTATACAGTGTTGTATCCTACTCGCATTGTATGTGGTGGCTAAAAACTTTCAATTTAATAAGCATCTATTAATACTATTTGCATTTTAATGAGTCACAGTACCCTCAAGCAGTCAGCTGACAATTAGTAGCATTTGCATATAAAAGGTTCACAGTTTATAAACTAGTGCATACTGAGAAACAAACAGAAAAAATACTCCAGTAAAAAATGCTCTAGGGCAATATTACAGAAAGCATTCCTGTGATTTTCAAAATATTTTTGATCCACAAAAAACAAAAACAAGTTGTAGGCTAATGCTTTAACTTTAGTAAGCAAGGTCACCGTAGTGGGCCTCCTAACACCTAATAAACGTATCACCAGTGCAGTGTCTCACACCTTGTCTGGTGGAGATGTAAGCCGCATGACTCATTAATTTGAGGCCAAATTTAATTAGCCACTCACTCTGTGTTTGAAGTGATCCAGTTACGGCAACCTCAGGCAATATGCAGCGATAAACCGCAAAACATGTGCCATTTTAATGAGCTTTCGCAATGAGGAAGAAAACTTCATTAAAGCACTAGGCTACTGTTGCAAGGTGCTGTACTGAGTAAATAAGAGGAATATACCTTGCTGCAACATGCTGGCACGTCTGCCTGACTATTTATTGATCCGTGGCATCTAGCGATTTCTCCGCTTTGTCCCCATGCAGCCTCTTTGTTTTCTAATGAGAAAGTGTCTGTTTAGCTTCTCCCTGAATCTCGCCAGGCAGAGATTAAAGTCGCAGCAATGCCCATGCGTCTGTTTGTTGGAGGTGACTTTTGATGAACCAACTAAAAACATGCATGCGCTCGCTCTCTCTCTCTCTCGCTCTCTCTCTCACAAACTCTCTTTCTCACACACACACAGAGACACAGGTTTTAAATAGGGTTACAGTAGGATGCTTGGATTAAATATATGTGCATCTGATAACAGCATAATGAAATACACTGACTTGGCTTAGTACAACTCCACTGAAGGCCATATGTCAGTTTAGCTCTTCCTCGTGGCACTGACATTGTGTTACCTGTTCAACTATACCAAGTATACTACAACTCAGGCCTATTACCAGCAGAAAATTACATGCGACTACTAGATAACACTTTATTTATCCCCGAAGGGAAATTCAGTTTGCCTTGTTTCCATGTTGCACGGTAAAGAACAGCGAACAAAAGAAAGGGAGGGCGATATATTCCAAGGAACATCAACTAGCGTTTTACTATAGTCTGAGCAAAACACAAATGCTCTAACAGACGTATTCTCCAGAAGACCACTACACAGAGCAATTGGTTCCATACTGTTGACGTTCTGAAGCTCCATTAGCCCAGTTGCAGACCGTGGTTGACTAGGTGTAAGAAAAAACCCAAAACGCCTGTCCACTGGAGCCAGACGCCACAGAGGAGATGACAAATGTAGTGCTGGAAGCTTCAGCCACAGGTTAATCTGCGTGTCTCGTGCGCCTGTCGCTTGGAGAAATTGGTGCCGGGTGCCATCTCCGCTCTCTGTTGGGAGCGGTGATGTACTCTCTTTTGGCATTCTCTCCATCACTTAAGCCACAGTGGACCCCCGCCCCACCCCTGCAATCAAACGTTGGTCAACCTCAAATAGCAGATAGCACACTGCCCGCTCGCAGCACTCAAAATGAAACTAAAAGTGGGATTTCAAACAGTGCGTTGACAAATAAGCAGATACAAATTCAGCAGATTATGCAGCTGTTTTGTACGCCCCTTTAGCGTCTGTTTTTGACAGTGTCTTGAAGTTGCAAAATTAAGACATGATGAATAATGAAATTAAAGTAATGGTTGATGTGTAATGTGTGATTGTATAGCCTTTGGTAACATTCTATTGCCCTTGGTGGTAAAACATTGCCAGATAGAATAAATGAGTAATGTGAGGTAGTTTAAAAGTTTATGTATTTATGACTCACTATTTACTTGCATATGTTTGGGATAGATAGAGGTATCTTTGCTCAATTCTTATTCAGTGGTCAAGTTTCTACTAAAGATTTGGTCATCTGCAAACAGATATGGTCATGGTGTATTTTCCTGTATGAGTCATGTTTAGGGTAATGTGAGCTTACAGTTGGGAAGGCCCAGGACGTTGTGCTTTCTATAGGATACTGAATCTCATTTTCGGATAAAGTTTCTGAATGTAGCAAGTAAAGCATATAAAGCAGTGGGCAATGTGTTATTGTCAAATAGTTTTAGGTGTACACTGCAAATTATGTTAGCTATGCTAGACAATGTTATGTGTCCTTATTATACAGTATATTCATGTAATACAGTTTACATTTAGTAAAATACATAACTAGACACCCTGATAAGACTGTAAAAGAAACATTTTTTTCATTTAATTTCATCTGTAATTTCATGAATCACTTTGATCTTGTTCTTTATAGGATACCAGGTAGAATGTACAGCATTTCTCAGATTTGCAACATGTATGAAAGGTATGAAAGAGTTTAAAGAAGCTTAAAGGCCTTAGCCTTCATACAAACAGCATGACACAAAGACCAACGATTGACAGATTGCTTTAGAATACCTATGAATTTGGTTCACACACAGTCTGCCCTTTCAATGGTCAAGATAAAACTCAAAATGGGATTTTAAGGCCCAGCTGAATGTGCGATCATTTAAAAGATAGCGTGTTTACCATCATGACAGAGAAAACCTGCTGTTAGTTGTGTAATGGTCTGTTTTTTTTAATTCAGAACACCTAAAATTCTTCTGCTGGGGTAAAATACAATGATGGTGGTAGAATGAGTTTAAACTTGTTGAAGCAGGACGCAAGAACAGACAGATCAGCTATGGTTTGCTTTCCTTTTCCTGGTGAGGGTGGGCCCAGGAGCTAAGAATTAAGTCTCATACACTTCTCATACACACACATATATTCATTTCCATGGCACTATCACCGGGTAATATTTCCTTAACTGGTGAATCTCACTATGTTTTTCACGGTAGAGATACAGCATATGTAATGCCTTTGGTGGCTATTATTCAGCCATTCAACTTTTTTGGTGTATTTTGTGGTGTACTTTTTTGTGGTGTCGCTATTAGACTGGCATACCATTCTAAATATAGTCACAGAACTGCCAAATCCCACTGCAAATAGAATATGTTTGTATGCTTTATTGGCGCGGCACAATATTGAGATTTTCAGCCATCATCTTTGGGATTCCAATAACTGCAATATTAGCTTTCGTCGAGCTTCTTGTAAGCAGTTATTGTGTTCATTGCAATTTGTTGTGCCAAATCATAAAACAAAGGCTTCAGCATCCAAAATAATGTCATATATTTATTAATTTCATCAGACATACATTTTCATCAGACATTGTCCTTAATTTTTATCTTTCTCATGTATTATCATATCATCAAATTTATTAACGGTGAATGTCTGAACAGGCAATTTTCTAGCACTGGAAGACAATGACCTACCTAATTGGAGCAATTCAAATCTACCAGTCTGTGTTTCTACTACACTACTTTCACATCCTACTTTTACATCCGAGACATTGTTTTGAGCATTCACAGATTGCTTTGACAAAGCCAGTGGGGAAATTTGCAGAAATTAAAATCATTAAATCGTGCATTGTTAAAAGAATAGACTAAATGGACCATTCTGGGGAGCTGTGGGAGAAACGTACATTTCATTGTGCTAGTCGGGAATTGAGCAACATTAATGACATCAACTTGCATATGGAACACAGGGGCACAACTGGATGGCTGCTGCAAGCCTGCGGATTTATCTCTCATATGAGAATATTTTTTTTATAATAAACCGGCATGCCCAAAAAAAAACATTTAGGGATTTAGGCAAAAGCAAATTGGACCCTCAGTTCAATTTGCCTTGTCTTTTATGTGCAATAGCCATCAACACATGAGTTGGCTTCTCGGTGATAGCAGACTTAATCACAACCCCCACTCCAAGGAATGAACTGTATTGAACGCAAGCCTCGCTGATTGCCAAGACGAGAAGTGTTCCCTTTGTCACATTTGAATTGCTTGGGCGATAATCTGAATTGCAGAAGGGGATTCTTAGATATTGATCCTTTCATCTAATCATGTGCTGTGCCAGTGCGTGACATTTGCTCAGGCAGCGAAAGCAGCAGTCCTTGTGCGCTAGCTATCGCATTGATTCAACAGGACAATGATATTCACATCTAAAAAGACTAGGTCATGGTAAAAAAAATGTATGTAATCAAACAGAATCAATTAAAGACAACCATACACATTTGTGGTAGTACAATATTGCGTATGACATGAGCATCTAAATAATCAGGATGTGTTGGTTCTAAAAACAAAGACTAGTAGAATGGTATGAACTCGCACACCAGAAAAAACAGGAAAAATGCCTTGAAGAAACGTGACATGGCAAGGCTGATTTTAAAGATGAAAGTCGTCCTTAAAACATTAACAACATTATTGTAAAAAAGAAAAGCTACCATTTCAGACTACCATCACTGATGTTTGTCTAATGGACTGAAATGGTTGCTATTCTATTTTTTTCTCTTTCCTTTTTAGAGTTATTGTGCACTTTGGACACCCTTGTACATTTATTAAATTAAAAGACTTTCATCTTTAAAATAAGCTTTGGCATATGTGCGAGTTCCAGCCTTGCTTAGTTAGTAAAACTACACATTGGTCGAAACTGAAGTCTGTAGTATAGGCCTTGCTTAAGGCCAGTAGCCACTCTAGCTAGCTATAGATCTACTGAATTTCCTTGGTTCCATTGCTAAGAATGGGTGAGAGTTTTAGAAGAGACCATGAGGAGTTGTCTGAACATTCAGACTTGAAATGGCTGGGATTTATGGTTACATATTTGATATATTTGAGATGTAGGCCTATAGCTCTGAGAAAAATAAGCCCTTGTGATTTTCTCTATCAAATTACATAATTAGTCAAATAAGGTGCAAACTAGACATTTAATTAAGTAAGTAAAAAATGTGCATCATTATGCTCCTTTACCTAACTGGTAAATGTGAACATTTAGTGTAATAGAAGCAGTACAATGGACTAGTTGTCAAATGTTTTTTTATTGGGCATACTAGTTAACTACCAGTTATGGCAATGGTTGTTCCAGCTAGCTCCTATTCTACTTAGGTAGGCCTGGGCTCTGGTCAAGGCCTACCCAAAATCTGGTTTCCATCAGATGGAACCAAATTCCATTAACCTACCCTACCATAATTAGCAATACAGTTACTTTCTGTATTTTAAAAATGCAAACTCTTCAGACTAATATATTAACCTACTTTAGGCTATACTGTGTTATAGGGAGCAGGAACCAAAAACCAGTGTTACTCAGAAACAACTTGGAGAACTCACAAGTAAAGATAGACAAGTTCAAACAGGTCAAGCATTGTTGCATAACTTTTCTGTTAAAGTACACAGAGATATTTTAATGTCGAAAATCCCTGCCCACTGAACCACATACAAACCTGCAGGCCGGGACCTAGCAAAGCTCTTTATTTTAGAATTAAACTAGGACCTAAAAATAATGTGGTTAATGCTATTAGGCTACTTAGTCTAGGTGTTGGACTCCCAGCCGGGAGGTCGTGGGTTCAAACCCCAGAGTTGGCCTACCTGTAAGTATCCTTGAGCAAGATGCCTAACCCCCCTGCTCCATGTAATAGAACCATGTAATTGTAAGTCGCTTCTGGATAAAAGCGTCTGCTAAATTACGTAATTGTACTGTAAACTAAGAAATGTATTGTTTAGAAATTAAAGCTTTCAAATACTGTATATATTAAATATAATCCCATTGCCCATTTTATACGGTATACAAAACACATACAAATGAAATCACCAAAAAGCACAAATTGTTGTTATCCTAGATCATTTTTTGCTTCAGGCTAATAAAAATAAACTCAATATCGCCCAAGCCACTGGCAGTGAAATGACATTTACTGAAACTGGCTTGAAGGCACTTGCTCGAAAATCACCGTGGTGGTTGAATCTAGGAACTCACTGAACACTTTGTAACTGGGACTTTCTGACTCTGGCAGATGGTGCCATGGTACTCTCCCCCCTGAAGCTCTGTCCAGCTTATGGCGAACGCATGTCCACATCAGTGTTTGCCATATGCTTCCTCTGGCCTGAGCCATTGTCATCAGTTATGCCGTTCCCGGAGGCCTGTCTGATTCCCTCACGGACAGGACAGGGTGTCTGTCACACCGACCAACAATCCAGATAATCACACACACCTATCCATTAAAATGCAGCCATGAAACCCGCTAGTGCGACCGATTGGCTCAACACAAAGCCTAGCAGGGTCTAATTGGCTGTGTGCTGGATTGTTTGCCTTGCCAGACCGTAAACTTTGCAAAATGTCACAGCCCGGGATTGTCAGAGGCGCTGATGCGAGAGCGAATTTTCTCATCTCCCCTATTGTGTTTATTGTTGGAGACCAGGTGTGGTAAAACAGGTGGGGGTCTCAACTTAGATATCTCATTGATATCGCCGTGCAAAGAAAATGGAGGTGTGTGTGCGTGTGTGGAAGGGGTGGGAGGGTTGGGGGACAGGTCAGCCCTTATAAACACAGCTATTCGTAAGATCTACTTGATCTAATGCAAAGACAACTAAAGCAGTACCAGCAACCAAAAAAAAACTGAGGAAAGTTTGATTGATTAGCTTCCCGAGCCACCGGGTCTATAGAGCACAGATAAAAATAACTCTTTAGAGGTCATGGCAAGCTGTGATGAATGTTAAGTTCGGCACAGCGTGGACAAATGTGTCCACATAAGCCATCGAGCGGCGTTGCGGCAATTAGCTCGCTCATTACATTCCTCCACCCCCGCCACCTGTCAGACCACCACATGTGCTCTGATTACAATTGCAAAGGTCTCCTTGTGAAGTCTTAGAGAATTAAGAAGGCTTTTCTGCAATACTACAGCAAAGTGGCGCAAATAACTCACAGATAAAACACACAACAGCAAATAATCTTCTACTAGCTTTAGCCAACGTGAATCCCAGTAGCATGGATGCTTCAATAGGATTCAAACTGTTAGACGTGCCAGCGCTTATGCCTGGCCTAACACATGGAGTTATATAGGACTCAAAGTTTTTATTAGTTAGTTAAAAAATGACAGCTGAGTTCTCCTTAGAGAATGATGCCACCGTATTACAGTGGGGATCCTCTGATCTAGAGAGAGTGTTTCGGAAGGTGCTGGAAGCGGACTTTGATCGTCTTAACATTTGCGGCCATGTGAAGTGTTCTTTACCATGCTCTTTACCGGGATTGCTACAGGAATGAGGTCACCTTTTCAGCTGAAGGTGTCTATTAAGGACATGGAGATGCATTAAATGAACAAGCCATGACTTGTCTCTTTGTCATCGCTTTGTAGTCTTTCTGTGTTCATTCTGGTGAGGTTGAATTTGCTGGGCTCTGTGCCAAGGCAAATTTTAGGGTTGTGTTTGTGTTTAAAGACCATTATCTCCATGGAAAGCAATTTATACAAGACACCGTATGATTTGGTTTGTCTTTATCAAACTGCTGTCTTTCAGCCATGTGCAAATAGTTACACTGAAACGAATACATTTCACTCAAACTTGCAAACTTGCAAACATTCTCTCAAACCTCTGCATGTTTGCACACACACACACACACACACACACACACACACACACACACTGTTCCTAAAGATGGTACACTGAGCCAAAAAAAGCCCTGGAAAAATCAGACTGACCTTTTTTGTTGCTGAACGTAGACACTACACTGAAAATACCTTTAATTCAAGATTTTTCAAACAAATACATAGAATGTAAACGCACAAGGCATCAAGAAGGCTGCATGCTCTTGGCAATCAGCCCTTTCATTGTGATTCTTTTTTATCTTGAGTAAAAGCCTAAACCCAACCCAACCCAATCCAAATCAAAACAAAACACAACATTTTGGCCACAGTCGAGCATAAGCATAATTCGAGTCATGCACACAAACACACACAGGTCAGCATTTTGGTGAGCATGACTGTGCGTTCGGTTGTAGCTAATATGTGTTAGCCTGACAGATGAGTGCAGCAGCAATGCAGTGAGACGTGCTGGAGCCGTGCCTTATGCCTATGAGTCAACATCAGCTCTTTGTCTGCTGACCTCAGGGCATGGCTATGATTAACAGTGACAGCCTTTAATGCTACAGGCCTATTTGCACTGGCACTGGCAATGATGATGTGCCATTGTTTTACTGTGTCATACACACCCTCATTTGCCCAGCCCCCCACTGACTAAGTGCTGCAACATATAATTACAGCATGGCACACAATCTCTGTATGTTCAACGCCAGTGCCTGCACCAGTGGAGTTAGCTTAAATCCAGCACTCAAATTTTTGTGAATGTAAAAAAAACAATGCAAAGATTCTCACTTTCAATTTCACCAAAGGCAGAGTTGAGCTGTTAAGGACATATAGTAAAAAATATTAGGGAATGGGGCTGGATAAAGGAAAAAGGCAGTTTAAAAGTGGGTGATTGGGCATCCCTATGACCCAGTATGAATGATTTAGTTTAGCTAGTGTTTCACCATTTCCCTGACTCTTCAAATCAGGTCAATTATCTCTACCGTAGATATTAGACTAGAAAAGGTTCCCCACCCCTTGTGTTATTTAGTAAATCATGGTCAAAATTCAATGGTTTAGTGCTCCAGCTTGCATGCTGGAACTCCTGTTTGACATCCCACAAGAAGTTAACACCGGGATTTCATTAGATGAAGTTTAACAGTCGATGTTTATTTAGGGATCCTTACTGCATTGACAACAATAGATGGCATCTGCCAAATTTATTGATCATAAAAATGACTTACTGCCCTTTAATGACAAGTGGAGTTATCATTGGCCTCACCACTCCCGCCATTTGTCAACACCCCTTTTATTTGGTCCATCAGTCCTTAGGCTTCAGCAAAATAACCAAGGCCAACAAACAACAATTTTGTTTCTTATTTTGAGTCTACAATTGCCAACATCAAAAATATCACTCTCAGTAAAGTACTTTCTCTCTCTTTTCTCTTTCATTGAAAAATTGGCACACCCAAAATATGCTGCCATTTTGTTATTATTTACCTTGCAATGAATTGTAATACCATTATTTTGTAAGCAATACATGTACTTTGCTTGCAAAGTATTGCTTGTATTGCAGATATTAGCTTATCTATTGCAGATATTAGCTACAACCAAACTAATACTGACAGAAGTGGGCTTTCTGTTTTATTAGAGTTTAGATAAAGATGTGATTCAGACTTCATTGTAGATGCATGGTGATTAAAGGACCCTGTGCTTATTGCACATCTTTTTGTCCCAAAGTGGAGGCAGTATAAATCAATCGCAACATCCTGTTTTATCTCCTCTTCTTTGGCGAACAGATCCTGGCTTATTGGACTTCCCTCATTAACAAGAGAATGTCTATCTCCGAGACCAGAGGCTACTTTGTCTCTTTTCAAACATATTTTTCCCCCTTACTGTAGCAACGGTTGCACTGCACCAGGGGTTGCTTTAGGCCCTCTAAATGAAAGACCGATCAAACAATCCCGATTTGTCATGTTTTCCCCTTGTAAAGGTTTGCTCAGTGAGGTCGGCCATGGACATATGTGTACATAGACAAAATGGGGTCTGGTACCACCGAGACAGACACACAGCTTGCCCATCTTGCTGTGTAATTTCCCCACTGAAAGGCGGCCATATAGTTTCCCGCTTATCTACCCAGAAAAGGTGACTGTAAATACAAATAGCTCGATGCACTGTGTGGAAAACATTTAATCTCACCCTTCCCGCAGCAGCAACACTATAAGCCGACAGTCTGAATCGAGATTCAGAGTATTTGATTGGTGTTTTCTATCCCTGGTTATAAGTTGGGAAGGGGGAGGGGTCAGGTTAGGTCACCGAGCTGCTGCTGTCATTAAACACTGGCAGAGGAACTGTTTGTTGACCCGACGGTCTGCAGCGCTCTGGTTGAGTGTAAATGGGGTTCTTTGATGGAACTTTGAACTCAATGGGAAAGATTCATGCAGAAGATAATGTGTGTTTTCCTAGTTTTACCAAAGCAGGAGATAAGAGTCATATTCAATGACAAATAAACGATATTCTCACTTAGTTAACTATTATTTGCCGGGATTAGGAATGAGCCCGTACAGTGTGACTTGCAATGTGATCTACAGGTGAATCACTCTGTAAATAAGCAAACCAGTATATCCCACATACTGACTAAATTGACTAAAACAACAACCAGAAACAACAACAACAGCTTAATACCTAATGATTTGGTTTATTGATTTAAAACCATTTCCAATTACACAGTAGCAGAACTTTATTGAGTTACTTTAATGGAAAAAGTTATTCTGATGACACATTCATTTACAATTTCGCAGTTAGAGTGCTGCTAACTTGCCTACAGTACAATTGATTGGAAATAACTATAGTTTAGAATACATAAATAACCATGCTTATGTAGTTAGTTAGTTATAGTTATATAGTTGTTATAGTTAGCCATTTATTTTTCCATCTATGTCACTCCAAATGCAGAAATGCCATATTTCCACTAGAATGAATGTCACAGAACACACATTGCTTGTTCAACTGTAACCATGCTGGCTTGTTGTTTTGATGAGTCCAGCTCCCCCCTAGCGCTCACCTCTCTCTTTCCCACTGTTTCTGCGCTCTACTGGAGGAAGTCAATGCACAAATAAAGGTGTCCCACTTTCTTGACTTGGCCCGAGATCAGCTGTTTTCTAAAGTACTGCACATTACCTGCCACAGCATGTGTCAAAAGCCTACTGCCTTCTGTGACCGAAAATCAACCGGGAGACGGGCAGTGCAAAGCCATCATCTAGTTCTATGTTGAAATGGCAACTTAACATTCTGACAAGTGGTTGATAGAGTTGGAAGGGAATAATGTCACCTATTCCCAGGCGCCACCAAGGTCTGCCCTTATGAATGATGATGGCAACGGGAAAATATTAAGTGGATGCTATATGCAAGCTGTTGCACTGTGGTCTATGTGATGCAGTGGGCTCTGTGCAATTCATAACTAAACATGGTCACTGCATGATTAGCTTGCTGCAGTTATCGCAGTTATTCTAAAAAATAGTTCAGTTGTAGGGACTTGAGTGATTGCTCATTACAAGGAAGCCTATGAGTGATTGCTTGAATTGTTGTCGAGTTCACTCCTGAGTCTGGATGTTAAGTCGGGTGGCATAGAAAAGCAGAAATACACTCAGCTGTACCACATCCCTCACACAGGCAACCTGCAGCAAAACATCTAAAAACAGCAAGCTGTCACGCCATTAACAGTTGGAGTACTTTTGCATGCTTTTTTACCTTATCTCGGAGCTTGCTGTGGTGACCTAAATTCTCCCCCCCCCCCGGAAAAAATTAAATGTAGAGAGCCACTAGCGTCACATTGCTAACTTTGTCTTCTCATCCCCTACTTCCCAGACGGAGCACAGCCCGAGCTCTTCATCTTCAGCGAGTTTTGTGCACTGAAGGAGGACAAAGGACCCTGCAAGGCCATTAAGGACAGATTCTATTTCAACGTCGACACAGGACGCTGCGAGAGGTTTGAATATGGTGGCTGCTCGGGCAATGCCAACAACTTTAAGACCCTGGAAGCTTGTGAGGAGCATTGCATGGTGTCGGGAAGGTTTGGTAAGTAATTAAGGCCATGTGTAAAATGTGAGGGTTGGTCAGAATAGGCCATTAACATCACATGCACCACAATAGTGGTAACCACTACAGTTTATAAAAACCACTTAGCCGCCCGCTGAAGCCCACTTAGCCACTAAGTGGCATGTCGTCACTTGGTATTCAGGCTGCTGGTCCAAGACAGTGAACAAAGCTGTCGTCGTTACAGCCTTTATTACACCTGTGTCGGTCCTGCGACACTGAATTGGGTTAAAAGCAATCACAGGGATTGAACCAGTGGCAGAGGTGGCTAACAGCAAAGAAGACATGAGTGGGACGTTAACAGTTGGAAGCTAAAGCCCAGAAAGAGGTATTTATTTGCATTGGAATGGAATGTCACTGTATTTCTGTCTTCTAAAGCAGACAAGCAACACATCAGTAATCTTTTTTATAATGTGCTTTGCCCCAGTGGCCAAGAGGGCAAACCTGAACACTGTACAGCACTATAATGCATTATAGTGTGCATCTGCATCCTGCAGGCTAGATAGAATCACTAGAAGTACCTAATTATTCAATACACACAGATCTGCTCTAGAGCTTAGCTCTACGAAACACCTGAGGTCTACGACTAGCTTGGCTCGCTATCTCAGTTTATATCAAACAAAGCTCCCGTCTTCCGGAACGTGTGAATCTGACACGTAAACACAAAAACTCTGATGCCAAGATGCCACGTGGTCTGCGCTATTGCCTTGTCTCCCTCATGAGTATGAGTGTGACAAAATATTTTTGTCAAACAAGATCATAAATAAATTTCTCGTTCCTGGTGTGTCAAAGCCCTGACAATGGATGCGTAGTGTTCACAAGCTGGAAATTAGAAAAATGTGGGTTTTGGGGGATTAAGAGGAAACTTCAA
>JAOEHI010053209.1:0-15536 GCA_025447815.1 Percopsis transmontana | reverse complement strand
AATAATAAATAATAATAATTTACAAGATACGAAAAGAAACATGTTGTCTCAAAGAACTACATGTTGGCACCCCAGATGTGTAACATATCAGGACAGAGTTGATCAAACAATGGCATATAATACATTTAACGTAATTATCAGCTCTCCCTGTGTATTTTAATGAAATTATATTATTATCTATATATAATATATACTATATTATAATAGTTATTCTACATTCTACAACGTGGGTTTTACACCACTGTCTGTAGGTGTTGCTTTGAGAATGTGCTGCCTGATCTCCGCGCGGAGTCAAACGTTTAGCTCCGCCCCCATTTAGCCCAACCCCGATCTGCGTACTGCAGTCAGGTGCAATTGCCCCATCCAATCTCACATTGGATAGCGAATACGCCGATTGGCTGATAACATTGGAGTTTAGACCGACTGCGCAAGCACCACTGTCGCCCAAGCTGCGCCAGCACCACTGTCGCTCCGACTGTAAATTATCAATTTCTGGCATGGCATGGCAAAATAAATTGTTCACCTCAAAGATTAGATAAAGATTTTATTGTCATTAATTTCTATACAATTCCTTGCATACAACTGAATTGATTTTTCTCACCAAGGTGCAACATGAAATAACACATACAGTAAACATAACTAAAGTGCACATACTAGCTTAGTAGCTGGCTCTATATACATACAATTAAAGGTGACTCAATCACCTGTGATGGTGATGAGAATTTGTATTGCACTGTATTTCACCATAAGTATTTGCTATAAAAATAGGATTTAACAATAATAAGTGTTGCTGTTGTATAGCAGAAAAGTTATAAGTCTCTCCCAACACACACAACTCAAACCACCAAAGCACAATACAACTGGTGTAGAAATTATTCATATTTTAAATTGGTATAATAAATTTATATATAAATACATGGTAGTCATCTCAATAAGAATTAATTTTAAATAACCGTAGAAAAACTAGACAAGCCACGGAATGGTTCATTGCTACGGTCAACAGTTCAGAAACTACAATACAGCTGTCAGCGCTGGGGTATCAGGAGACAACTTTAATTTGTGTGTTTAGTTTGGTTTTGCTGCAACTGGTCCTCCATTAAAATCCCCTTGTCAACACCTTTCAGTCAGACAGACAAAACAAGAGCGACAAGTTAGAGACGTAGTGCGTTTACCTTAAAGTAAAAGGCTTCGAGCCCAAAGTGCTTTCTAGGTAAATAGCTCGATATAAGGATGGGGAAAAGACAAGCTCACTTTCAGTATTCTTCTTAAGTGGTGTCAGTGCTGCTTTTGCCTGTCGAACAGACAGAATCAGATAAAGAATGCAACACATTCACAAAAGTAGAGGCAGATATTATTTTTAACTTTAATATCAAATTTTACTTCTTTGCAATAGACATACAGTATGATAAATAAAAAACATCATTGTCCACAACTATGCAGACTTTCATTCCAGCCAAACACGTGCTTACTTAAACAGCTCTCATTGAACCAAAGAGGGGTAAGTTTATTAAAATGATAAGGTGAACTCCTAGCCCTCTATATTAGATGGAGACACACTGCTGATGTAGAAGTTTGCTTACTTATTACATAACTGTTATGTTAATGGATTGGTCTCATTTGTTGCTCTTACCCCGTACTTTTTATGATCTGCTTTCAAATATATTTCTATTATCCTTAAGTAGGAAGGCATCCTTTGTTTAGCTGCTTTGTCACAAGCTATATGGACATTAGCCAAGGTTATCATTTGAATGACACCGTTTGAGGTAGATCCTAGATGCGACCACAATGACACTATTGTGGAAAGATTTACCGGTCATCTTGATGAAGATAAACAATAACAGAAACTGTTGTGTTGTGTGCTTTTCAAAATGTAAAAAACAAATAAAACATACACCAACTGCTCACCTTCTTGATAGCAGTCCAGTCTTGAAGAATGTCAATGTCTCTCAACATGTAGACAATGAAAGGCCCTGATAGACAAAGAAATAGAGGAGAAAGGGATTTCAATCAGACCACTCTCGTCTTATGGTACAAAAGCAATTTATTAGGACATATACAGTAGAAGTATGCTATTAACAATTTATCTTTGGCAGAATGGCTATTTCGGGGGGCTTCTACTCATCATACTGATAAGTATGGATGTATCGAAACAGCAGCTTTATTCCCCTGAATAGGCCAGCAGCAGACAGAAGTTTTAACAGCAATAACATGATGGTAAGCATGTATGAACATATGCAATCATGATAACATAAATACAGTAATATGCATACACATAATCCGTAATAGGGTCTAGCAATATCTGAAAACAACCCTTAATATTCACGTTTAGTGAAAATGATGAAAGACGTGTACAACAAAAAGACAAAGAATAGGTGGAGCTGGGGAGGTGGCGGGTTTCTTAAGTGAACTTAGCAAGCAAAATAGTAATGGAGGGGGGACTATCTAAAGGAACCTCCTTCATTCAACGGGCCAATGAGGGTTCAGCTGGGTGTTGGTGAGTCAGCTGACAGACAGCTGACTGACAGAAGTGGGCAGACTACCGTGGCCTGCCAGAACAAACGTTATGCTTAATTTTAGAAATAAAAATTGGTATACTTTGGAATAAATACAGAAATCTAGGAAGAACATTCTGAATTTAAATAGCTTTATGGAGTTTCATCAGTTGATAAGGCAAAAAGGTAGGTCTATCTTAAACAAGGTCAGCTGGCATTTTTTACAGTGTGTGACACTGACACCTCATGTTTGGCCAGATAAAAGCCAATGTTTGTTTGTTTTTGTCATACTCGCCACTCCATGGCAACGCTGGTCCGCTGTTGGTGCACAGAGTCTCAAGGAGACACTCCAAAAAAGCACAAATCTACCGTGCATTATGCATAATAGACTAAACCTAGGTTATTACTGCTCAACATCAGGAAGACATCTATAAAATATCTATAAAATATCTAGAAGATTCACATTCCCTGCAGAACTGAATGGAATGCTACTCACACCAAAACATAAGGTGTAAATATTTCTGAACTAAATAGAGAGATATATTTGGTGTAGCTGGCGTCAACAGATATATGAAGAAACGTCTGGTGTACGTTCATAATCTAGCCAATCACCAGTTTCATCATCAACAGTGACTGCAGAATGCTGACCTTCTAGGCAGAGTTTTAGAAAAGCCCTATCTGAAACATTAACATTGGACTGAGGACGACTAGAACATTTTTTATGGACAGATTAAGTTTGAGGGGTTTGGATCACACAGAAGAACTTTGTGAGGCACAGATCCAATAAATGGATGCTTGAGGAGTGCTTGATGCCATCCGTCAAGCATGGTGGAGGAAATGTGACGGTCTGGGGATGCTTTGGTTATGGTAAAGTGGGAGATTTGTACAATGTAAAAGGCATATTGAACAAAGAAGGCTATCACTTCATTTTTCAATACCCTGTGTAACTAATTTCATCCTACAACAGGACAAGAATCAAAATTTCGCAAGAACTACTTAGGGAAAAGCAGTCAGCTGGTACTCTGTAATGGGTACCGCCGCCATAGACACCCTGGTTCCGGGGTGGGCCAGCCCCGGGACGCAGGTCAATGGGCAGCAGTGTGGAGGGATGCACTCGGCTTTCCTCTTGGACAATACTTAAGTCCGCGTAATCCGGAGGAACATTTGCGGGGAGTGGGACCACAGGAGCCTCCGCCGCATGAGCCCAGCAGGCGACAAGCTTGCAAGTCTTCCTACAGCCGGACCCCCACTTCAGGATCCTCCGCTGGCTCCAGGAGATGGTGGGTTTGTGCCGTTGGAGCCACGGAAGACCCAGGATAATAGGATGCAGTCATTGTGACCAAGAACTCCAGTCTCTCTCGGTGCCAGGCATCCACGATGACCGTCACGGGCGTCGTGACGTGGGCAATGGAGCTACCTCCCAGCGGCCTCCCGTCCAGTGTGGTGAGCAGAACCAGGGCATCCAAGCTGCCCGCCGAGTCTAAAACCACCTGAGAGCAACACTGGGCAGTGATACAGACACACTGTGGGTGGAACAGTAGCTACGCTGGCTGTATCTGTGCATGTGCGTGTGATAGGTCTTACCTCCTCCAGTGCTTCTTCTCTCCGCAGCCGGCACTGGGCCTTGGTGTGCCCAGCCCGACTGCAGAAGAGGCACAGGCCCAAACAACTTTGGCACGCACGTTCCTCAGCGGGCTCTCCGGGGTCCCCCCAGGTGTCCAGCTGCCAGAAGATGATACGGAGCTTCAATTATGTTTAATACCTACACAGTAAAAAGCAAAGTGAAAGCCTTTGCTTTCTAGGGGTTGGATAGGGGCAGGGGCAGGATAGGGGCAGGGGCAGGATAGGTTAGTGGTTAAGGTGGTCTACTCTCAGCTAAAAGATCCTAGGTTCAGTCCCCAACATACCCTGTCTGGCCTTGAGCAAGAAGCCTAACCCCTGCCTACGGAGCTCATCCACCAGCCATCGATATACCGGGATCTGGGCACTGCGACAGTGGTATTCGGCGGTGGCTTAGTTCAGAGCCGGCCTGGTGGCAGGGGCCGCGTCATCTGGACTCGCTCCTCGTCATCTGGACTCGCTGCTCGTCATCCTGATCCGTGGACTCTAGGTGGAGGTTAAGTTGTAGCAAGAAACCATTGAGCTGTTCTGGCATGCCAGCGACTTTGTTGGGCGGCATGATGCGCGCGACGCCTCTGGAGGAGATGGGGTGGCCACCGCCAGTGCCCGGTCCCTGCCGAGGAGGAGCTCCACCACGGCTGGTGAGCCCCATCAGCTGCCGCTCCAGCTGAAGGAAGCGGACTTCAGGTGAGTCGTCAGGGGGGAGAGGTGGTAGGTTGTCCCGACGATCTGCTGCAGGTGTGTCCCTGCTGGGGTGCGCTGGCTGTGTGAACGACCGACGGTCGGTGGTTTAATACACCGGCGAGCTTGACCAGGGAGAGGCGGGGGCTCCAGTTGTTACAAGATGCTTCTCTCTTGATCAGTTTCACATTCCTTTCCAGCACACTGAGACCTGCTGATATAATAATGTAGCCAAGGGAGGTGGGAATATGCTGTTTATGCTCTATTGTAGTACGTCGTTAGGGCGTGTGTGGAACATAGAAAACTGTGTGTAAGTTTCTCTTTCTTCAGAAGATATATGGACATGCCTTGTGTATAGAAATACTATTCTCCTGATATCAGCTTTGGCAATAAAGAATTATAATCCAGTGACCAGACATGTGCTTTCCTGCTGAAGGGCAGAAGGATATGACAGTTTTTCTCTAACAATATCTATCATTTTATCATTTAACGTGTGTGTTACAGTAAAGATAGGCCGTGGGCACGGTCGAGTTGGAAACGCCCCAGCTGACACTTGAAACCACGGTTGGGCAATTATTTTATAAAAATAAATGAGAGGATGTTTGTGAAGGTGACAAGGTGTCATGTACCATAGACAGAAAGGAGACCACACTCAATAATAATAAGATTGATCAAATATCCTGTCCCACGAATGCTTTAGATGCATTTTGTTTGTGTTGAGCAACAGGTAATAAACTACGCACAAAAAGTTAGGAAATTTGTGTTTTGTAGATTATTTATTTGTTGTAACAATGCTTCTTGGCAATCTTATACCATTGGAAAGCCTGATTATTTCTCTTGTAAATGGTGTATGTGGGTTTTTGTGAGCAGTTTACAAGGTGAAGGAGGTCTACATATGGCTGATATAGTGGAGCTGTTACTGTATTCCATAATGATCTATAGCTGAAATACTTAGGAATGTGATTTATTCTGGGTTCTTGGAATGACTCATGGCACTTGCATCAGATCCAGCTCTAGTGATTGCAGATGTCACTGTCTAATAGAATGCTTTTACTTAGAACTTCTATCATCTACTATGGTGTACATGCAGGAATTGATGCATTTTCTGTTTCCAGCAACATTTTATTTTATATTTATTTGAATAAACAAGAGAGTGCTGTTTGGTAACATCTACAGACACACAAACCAACAGTAAATCCATGGAGAGAAATGAAATAAGTTAAAATGAGAAATCTAACAACCGGGTTAAAAAAAGAAAACTTGCTTTAAGCCGAATCCAAGGGCATTGCTTTTCCTCATATTACCAAATGGGCCAGTGAAGCAATAAAAAAAGAGATTCAGGGCCCTAGTTTTCCGGTCAAGGCGCAAGTTCACAATGTGATATATGAGACAACACGCAAACATAATTATTTGACAGGTTACCGTTTAACTGTCTTTGTTCTCACCAGCATTTTTCTCTCCGTCTAGTCAATACGTTGGTCCTTTCAGGTTGAAAAAGTGCATATACACGTATTTTTTATTTTGTGATAAAAAATTACAATTACAATTAGGTCATTTAGCTTTTATCCAAAGCGACTTACAATTATATGATGCTATTACGTGGAGCAGATGCTTACAGGTAGGCTAACTCTAGGGCTCGAACCCACGACCTTCCGGCTGGGAGTCCAACACCTAGACCACTAGACTAAAAGATTAAGGACAGTAGTCATTAGTTACATTATTCATGAAATGGGCCAACATAGCATACACAAAAGTGGTGTGTGTGATTTTGGATTTGGAAGTCTGTGCTTAGCAAACTCGCCTAAAGCACCGAAGTTACCACACATCGACTGCGTTTGCACTAAGATGTGGTCTGTCCAGGCGCTAGTGCAATATTTGGTTTTATTTGACACCAAAATAGCACTGCGCCACCCTCTACTCTAGACACTCTAGATACACCCTCTGCTGCACCCCCACACCCATTTCGGTGCATGCAATGTCATGGCTAGCCGGGAAATTAACTAGAGAAAAACCAACAAAATTGCTACTACGTCTGCGTTAGCGCAATTGCCGGCCTTGTACCAACCGGAAAACTAGAGCCCTTAGTGTACAAACATACACTTAAAGGTACACTCCTTGATATGTGTCCGGAATTACACTTGTGGTTGAAACTAGCCTTATGGAAACGTTATAATTTTGGTTTAAAACTGGGAGAGCACGTGCCCCTCCCGCACCAGGGTGCCGAGTGGCTCTCACTACTCTATTGCTCCCCCTACAGTGCTCATTGGTTTACACCATTCTTTACGTCCTCCCTCAGCCACCAACACTTTCATGTGCAGTTGTGTTTCAAACATAAACAGGGTGCGGAGTGGGCGCTATAACGCAATCAAGGAGAGCACCTTTAACTTGGGACAGGAGTGTCTTGCTATAACTGAGACAGCCTCACCAATCGTTGAGGCATTGATGTTTTCACGTTAAGAAAAAAGACAGAAGTGATCCTGGCTAGGCCCTCATTGGCAGAAGGAGTACTCAGCCTTGTGATGCATGATGAGCTTGTTGTTGGCGAAGTAGAAACTGTCTGAGCGTGTCTCAAAGGGGTTGGCGATCATCTCTTCCACTGGCCAGAGGAAACAGATAGAAAATAGAAACTCCAAACACAGGGGGCGGTTAAATCTCCCCTTTAAGTTAAATCTCTGATATCCCGTAAACATAGAGCTAGGGCTTTTGAATAAAGAATGTTAAATGAGGAAGATGAGTGTGAATTTTCACCTGTTTCTGGCTCCAAATCAGGTAAGCAGTAGATGTGTTCGCAGGTGTTCCTGCTGTGTGGGATGCAGAAGCCGATTTCGAAGTCAAAGGTTTTGAGAATGAGGTTTCTAAAGAAGTGCCTCTCGATCAGCCGGAAACGATTCACTGCCTTGCTGCCCACAGTAAACTCCAACCTGGGAGACAAGGTACTCAACAGTGAAGCAAGCGCTTAAACAAAATTAACCATTTCACTAGATACAACACATGTGGACCTAATACCACCTACTGTTTTAATACTCTGTGTCAGAACTAGATAATTTTTAAGGGGCTATAAACCCAGAAAGTTTGAGATAATTCGGCCACTTCTCAGAGTGATAGCAAGTGGCAATTTCCATTGTCGACACTCCATAAAATATAATAGAAACAAACACAAGTCATGTTAAAAAAGTTCTCGTTTTACAAAAGATTAGATTTTTGTGATAAATCCCATAGTTGGGAGAGATGGAAAAAAATGTCATCCAGAACTTATTGGCATACTGTAGGACATAAACACAGACATCCCTAAAAATAATTGCCATTATTAAATATAGCCATCTTTATGTGTTCACTTACGTAGCCCCTATTTCCCGCAGGGCCAGGAAGGCAGGAGAGAAGTTGTAACGGATGAATCTGCCTGTGTCCACTTCTGGGACATCTTTAATTTCTGGAGAGAGACAGGAACATCAAGGCTGAGCCTTTTAAAAACACTTGTTAACTAATATACATGTTGTGATGATGATGAAATGAAGCAGTGCATTCACACAATGGCACAAAACATTATTGTTATGCTTCGAAACTTAGACAGCTGAGTGGCTGGCACTCCTCTCTACTCCTTCCTCTGAAGTGGGGTACTGGGGGCTATAAGCTAATCGAGGAGTATACCTTTAATTCATTTTTAATTCATTTTTTATGTGATATTTATATCTTAGTTATAAGTATAGTACAAACACACTAGAGTAGAGGAAACCATTTAAGTGAATCTAAACAACGTAATCACTAATGTGTCTGTAGAGCTGTTGTACCTGTTGGACAGTGTTTTTTAATGTCCAGGATCACAGTTCCACTTCCCAGGTCACGGATCTTGAAGCGAGAGAAGCTGATGTTGTAGAAGTTATCTTCAGGGGAGCACAGATACTCTGACAAACATCCAAACAATGTTAGCGTGCATTGCCAAATTTGCCTTGCTAAAACCCGCAGCTAATCCAGAGCTTTAATCAAAGGTGGAGACCTGGAGTCCCTGCTGAGTGCCCGCCACACTGTCACTGAGGTGCGCACACACCAACCCCAACACTGAATAAGTCAATGCTTCAATGCTGTCTGCTCCTTCACAGTCAAGCTAGTTGTGAAGTTAACACTAAAAAGGCCAACGCACTTATCAATCATCCGTGATACTTGTAGTCGATGATTTCACCCCAAATCCCAATGTTTCTAAATCTCAAGTGTCAATTAAGCTGCCATTTATGGGTGATTGAGCTAATACAATAATTCAGTTCACATGACCTTAACTGACCTCTAGTGTATCCGTTAAGTCTCAGGACATGCTGCGGGGTCACGGGTTCACCAGCCACCCCAACCTCCTCATCCTCCACCCTACCAGACACTCCTGCTGCATCCCCAGAAAGGAAACCATTCCACTCTTGCATGCCTCCATCCACCTCCACCCCTCCGTCTTCTTCAAATCCCCACTGCTCCTCCTCGTTACTCCATGCTGTGGTCTGCCTCTCCTCCATGTGTACGTCTCTCAGACGCCAAAATGCAAATGTTGTCTTTTTGCGGAGTGTGTGTGTTGTAGCTGCAGCTGGACAGGGTTACCTGCTCTACATGTCAGCTCATAAGCTCTCACACACACACTCAGCTCAAACAGATTATGGATTTGGAAATGTAAATCAATCCCTAATTAAAACAGGACACACAGACAATGGCAACACCCACGGGCCAAAAACATGGGTGTAAAGTCTGCACACAAACAATTCTATTACAAATTTATATTTTAGACCTTTTGTGCCCCCTGCCATTCAACTAGTGAAATTTGGATGGGATGTTCTGTAGTTTTATTTATTTTTTCATATTGTTTAGCTTGTCTTTAATGTGAAGCCCATTGAGTTGTCACTGTATCAAAGCCTTTATCCAAAGTTAGACTAGGATAAGTATTTCTGTCAGCAGTAAATTAAGTGACCACACTTCAAAAATCATTAGCAAAACATTCTGTTTGAACAAGTGATGTTCATACATGCGGGGTATTTCCTATTGTGCTTTAATCATTTTGTGTCTTATCATGTGTAATGTGTGCAATTTTACAATAGGGAAGTAGCATATGCTAGGTTAGGTACACAAGGTTTCTGCAGTTTACATCCCATTAATATGCCCTAGTAGGATGTAGTACGCGAAACCAATAAAAATGTATGCAATTACACACACCAGGGAAGATGGTGGATAATTAAACAACACCCTGGGTAATCCCAAAGACACTAGAGGGCATTCATAAATGAACAGTAAGCGATGTTCCACGCTGGGGCAACGGTATTCACATATACATACATACATATAGAGTATTCAGACTTTATTGTAAACGTTTGGACATACAGTACTGCTATTCAAGAGCTTTGTGTCCAATAGGATTTCAAGTGCTCTTTGAACTGACTCTCTAAAACCATGGCATATTGCAGGTTTTTACAACAGGCACTGGGTGAACTATCTGGCAGAGGCACAAAATATGAAGCATTTCCCTAAGTTGAGACAGCATTGATAACATTATCATAAAAAAAAAAAAAAAACTTCACCCCTACAGCAAAAAAACTAAAGTTTCATTGCTAAGGCTACAAGAATAAAGAAGACTTAAAAATAAAAAAGGACAAAAGACAGTGACCCGTGTCTACGGTCGCACAGGTAGGTGGCTTCATCCTTTCCAGACATTCAGCAGCACAAGATTCTGTAGCAGCATTAAAAAAAAGGTTTGACAGCATTCTTCTCTTAGGGCTTACTGTTGCGTCAGACACTGTATGGTTTGCGTCCAGCCGTATTGGCATACAGTAGACATGTTTTATTGCTGGATTATTAGTAACTGCACTACTGCAGCAGCAGTGAAAATTAAAACAGAAAATCAGCAGCAAATCATGTAGGTCATTTAGGACAACAGCTGAAGTAAAAAGAAAGGGGCAGGCACTGCCAACGAATAAGGTCTCTAATTCAGTTCCTCAGTCAGTCCTTCTCTGACGTCTTTGAGCTGGACGGCCCTTTGAGGTGCTTCCAGTCTGTCTCGCTCTCACAGCGCTTCACTCTGCTGAAGAACCTTTTAACCAGAGCCTTGGCCTCCGCTTTGACTACAGAGACATGAACATGAAGTATTACTGCACAGCAGTGGTGACATTTTAAGAAGTACACAGAAGTAATTATTTTGTTACTGCCAGTCTTCTCTTTTTTTTTTACTCTCCATCTCACGTCAGAATACAGTACATGGTGTTAAACTTATTTAAGATAATACGTTTAGGGCACCTTTAGCCTTTTTTCAGCCCTGGAATACATAAAGCCATGTACAGTACAATCTGGCTACTAACCTTGACCCCTTCCTCGACTCCTTCCCTCCGCGAGGAGGTGTGACAAGTAGCGTGCAAATGACTTGAAGAGCTCCTTCAACAGATACAAAACATTAAGGTCAGAACCCGTCATATAGTACATTAAATCACTACCCTTCTGAATCCAGTACATAAACACAGATCATCTCAATGCGCCTTCACCTTTGTGGCGAACTTTCCCTGCGAGTAAAACGGGTCGAGGCAGCGGACCACAATGTCGGCCACCTCCTTTAAGGTTGCCGGTTTGGGTGGCTCGTTGACAGAGTCCAGTATGTTCTCCTGGACGTTGGGGTTAAAGGTCACTTTCCTCTTGCTGCCCGTGTCCTGGAGGGGCCGGCTCCTCTTGGCTTGGGGGGAAGTGTCCTTAGCAGCGCTGTTGTCATCTAATGACTGGACACCAGTTTTATGTCAGGAGTGGTGGTCAGTATACAGGAGCTAGACATGCTAAAAGTAACTATTTGCAGACACAGAAAACCTACCCATTTTTCTAGGGGCAGTTTTGACTCTTCAAGTATATTGGGTCTGTGTGAGAGGCAGAAATGTAATTAGTACAAGACCAGTTTAAATACACTCATATGTCACTATTATAATCAATATTCCAATATTCCAAGGGGTAGCGTGTAGCTCTAGTTATCATCATTTTGGTCGAGTTATTTAGATTTGTATAATACCCGAGTAGAATTTGGCCACAAATCCTTTAGGAAACCCCTCGTTTAGAAAAAACTATTTCGAAGGCGAGTTGTACAGAATTGTGCTCAAATTCAAACTGGGAGCATGGTGCAGGAACACTTCTTTGCATCACAGCGCTCACTAGTGGCCAGAGATTACACACTACCCTTTAAGAATGGGGCTCTGATATATTCCGAATATGGGTGTACATCTAAAACAACAGGGCTTTTCACAAGATGGTGAGCTCTGTTCTTACTCAATGACGGACTCCAGTTCCAGGTTAGCTGTCTCCTGAACAGTGCCTTCCTCTTTCATGTCATCATCTATAACTATGATCTCTGCCTTCATTTCTGCATCCTCGCCAACTACTATGACAGGCATTGTAGCTACCGAGGTTTCTGGCTGGGGGATGACGTCTGACATAACCAGAATTGCCTGAGAGGAGGTAGCGCCATGCTCTGCCTCCTCCGTTGCCTTCTGGCTCTTCTCTGCAGTTTGTTTTTTCCCAAAGTAGTGGGAAATGTTGCTGGAGTGCTTAGCAGCTGCTGCTAGCTTCTGCTGCTTCCTGCTCAGGGCCTGGCCCCCCTTGGTCGGGCTGCTGAGGCAGGTAGCAACGGCGTCCGCTCTGGCTCTGATGGAGGATGTCACGGCCATCTTTGTGTCTTTTCTGTCCGTACTGGTGTCGGGGTGGAAACCTCCGCTCTCTGGTCCACTTTCAGAAGCAGGCTGCCCGTTGGAGGCCATCAGCAGCTCCTTAGCTGTCTGATAGGGGTTGGAGGAGCCCCTGAGCCCCGCTCCAACCCTCTTCCTCTTCATCTGACAGGAAACAGAAAAAAAACTATCTAATTAAGTTTAAACATAGAAGCATTTAAGTCTAAATATTCATTTACCAAGTATACATTTGTACAAGGTATATAAAGGGTACAAAAAAATCAAGTGAAATTCATGAAATTCTCCATATATATATATAGTAGAGTATATACATTGTGTGTATATATATATAATATATATATAGCGCTAACTAAGGTTAGGGAGCATGCTCTTCAGTGATTTCAACTGGTTTTATTGAAACCATGCAGTTTTTTAAAACATAAATGGTGAGCTGAGGGGGGAATCTGGGGTCCCGGGGGCTCTATAACAGGAGTGTGCCTTAAAATGTTCTTCAGCCAGAAACACCCACCCACACCCACACCCACACACACACACGCTGGTCTTACGGAGTAGATCTGGGAGGCAGAGGTGAACCCCTGGAGCTCCTCAGTGAGGGGGGTGGAAGTGGAGCATGAAGAGGCTCCTTCCTGTTCATGTTTCAACTTTATGTTTTTGGCAACAGTGGAGGTACAGTTACTCCCCTCCACTCCTGCTACTGTTGTTGTTTCGCCTCCTCTTTCTCCTGCTGCTGCTCCTCTCGAGGCAAATGCTCCCTTCTTCATCTCCGAAACCTTGAGAACAAGCAATAGATTAAGGTTTGTCCTGATTAAATGGGCAGTATGCTGCACCTGCCACATGGTAGATCGCAAATCTCATTTCTCTCTCATACGGTATTGGGTGGGGGCAGGATAGTCTAGTGGTTTGGGTGTTCAACTCCTAACAGTAAGGTCATGGGTTCGAGCTTATAATTGAACTCCTTGTAAGTCAGTGGATAATATATTTAATCTCCTTAACATCAATAAACATACCAGGTAATGCCAGTTCAATGAAAATTTGTTTCTATGATATGGCCTTCCGGCCTATATATTTATAGAAGCGGGAAGTTAGGTTTTACATTTCAGGGTATTCAGAAACTACTGCAATAAGTTTCTCCTCCATTGTTCTCACTTTTTTTTTCTTTTGACCCTATTGGATGTGCAGGATGTTGTCACTTGAGTGCAGCGCAAATGTTCACGATTTATGAACTTAGACATAAAGCATAAAGATATTGTGATCTTACTATACCTCAGCTCAATTATCTTCAATACAAACACACCCTTTTGTGATGAGGGAATGGGGCTTATGGGAAATGTATTCTTTACTCAATCGCTTCTCCAAAACTTCTCGTAGCTCTGCGGTTATACATTTTTACCAATGGTGTTTTTGAATTCTTACTGTATATACATTTTATGTTATCTAGGCCAGCGTTATGACTACATTTGTGTAACACAAAGAAGGAGGAGGGCCATGGTAGTTTGTATTTACTTTTTTCAGAACAGCAGCTTTGTACAGGTTGGCAGACTTGCTGAACTTGAAAAGCTCGTACTCCAGGTCGACCGCCTGTAGAGAGTCACAGCTGTGTGTGTGTGTGTGGGGGGGGGGGGGGTTAAAATCATATCAATATTCACTTTAGCATTATTGTGTTTTATGTGTCAGTACTTTAGTGGGTCTCCTGCCCCCTGGTGGCCATGTAGAGTCTCCTGCAGGAGGGACAGACAGTGCTCTCTAGCCTGAAATAAAAATAAAAATATTAGAATTAAAAAATAATAATATAACCCCAATCCCGACAAAGTTGGGACAGTACGGAAAATGCTAATAAAAACAAAAAGGAGCGATTTGTAAATTCTATTTACCGTGTACTATTGGAAACAGTACAACTACACATTATTTGATGTTTTACCTTGTGAATATAGTTGATATTAATTGTTAAAAATATAAACTCAACTTCAAATCTAATGATTGCAACACGCTCCAAAAAAGTTTGAGTTTACCACTTCAGGGTTTCAGTTCAGGGTTTACCACTGTGTAACATCACCGTTTCCTTTATTAACACCTATTACGTGTTTGGGCCCGTTTGTTAAGTTTAGCAAGTGGAATTTCCCACTCCTCCTTATATTATTAAGGTCTTCAAATGCACAATTATATGGGGCCTTTGCTGCTGCTTCATGATGCCACAAATTTTCAAAATCGGGCTGCAGGCAGGCCAATCTAGCAACCACACACTGCTTACACAGTCATGCAAGGTGATTTTGTGTCTTCCTACTGGAAAGTGCAGGGATGTCCCTGGAAAAGACCACATCTGGACGGCAGAATATGTTGCTCCAAAACTTGTATATACAGTTGTGGTCAAATGTTTACATACACTTGTAAAGAACATGTATGTCATGGCAGTTTGAGTTTCCAATATTTACTACAACTCTTATTTTTCTGTGATGGAATCATTGGAGCAAATACTTTTTCACAAACAGTCATTAAATTTGGTTTATTTATGACTATTATGGGCCTTATGAAAATGTGACCAAATCTACTGGGTCAAAACTGGTATACATACAGCAATGTTAATATTTGGTTAAATGTCTCTTGGCCATTATCACCTCGATTAGGCGCTTTTGAATCTGGTTGAATCTTTGACCACTCCTTTTGACAGATTTGGTGCAGTTCAGCTAAATTTGTTGGCTTCCTGACCAGTGGTGGCTCCAGAAAATTTTGATTGGGGGGGCAATAAGGGGTCCTGGTCATTTTAAGGGGGGTCTCATGAAAACCATCAAAAAATACAGGGGACACGGCAAATAACTGCATATTACTGCTACTAAACAACTAACAACACAGCATATCAACTACTTTGTTTTTAATTAATTAATCAATTGCAGTTTGCAAAGAATATGCTCGAACTTTAATTGCCTTTTTTTTTTGAGGTATGACAAAGCGATCCATCTTCAGCTTCAAGCTAACTGTAGTGCGTAGCAGACCTAGCGGGCTCGCGGCAGCGCCTTGAACGCAATGACGCAAGGCGCAGCGACGTTCATGGGGCATCGCAGTGATTCTT